>CAEGAF010053447.1:0-32749 GCA_903067075.1 Micropoecilia bifurca
CAAACTGGAGCAGTGGCTAAAACAGATCCCAGGAACAACATCAGACATCTCAGTCCAGAAATGTGCAGTACTAGGCAAAGCCAAGATACTACGCAGAACCCTCAAGCTCCCAGGCCTCTGGTAGAGGACCCGAGCTCAGAGGATGAAAGAGAGAGAGAGAGAGAGAGAGAGAGAGAGACCACCCGCGGAGGGTGAGAAGGGATTTTTTTTTTTATATCTGAAATTAAATTGCCAAAAAGGCGCCAACAACCCACTAATATAATAAATCTCGGGAGTTCAATGACCATGAAAATAATTTAATGATTACAACAGTCCAGAAAAAAATACCTACTTTGCTTAGCAATTGTTAAAATAAAATTAGGCCAAGAAAACAGAATCACTCACAAAGCTTGTTGGTTTCTGATCGGCATGGCGACTGATTGAACAAATGAGGCACCAGGATAAAATAAGCCTGGTCTGGAAAGGTTAGCTGAATCTTTGATTGGGAATCTTTGTTTGATACATTGATCTTGACTGTGTTTGGAGACATTAAATAAAAATCATCAGCATCAGATCAAGAATGATCAGAGGAGCTGTAACGGTATTTGTGAGACTCAATATATAGAATAAAATAAATTGCATTCTGAATGTTCTGTCCAAACATTATCCCCCCCAAAAAAATCACGCTGTGCAGCATGTTTTCATAATGTTTCTGGCTACATTGGCCAAAACTTTGCAAAAAAAAAAATTCCTTGACTGATCTTTATCTTTCCTCTGTGGGAAATTATTAAATTACTCACACACACCCAGACAGGAAATTAGGGATTTTATGTATGAAGTATTTTTCACAGCTAGGATGCGTGAACAAGCCTCGTAATGAAGCAGGCCTAAGCTCAAAATGATGCTATCTAAAAAATGGGGAAATTACCGTGATTGACCCAGTAGAACCTCAGACTGCTCAAACACACAAGCACAAATTGTACTGTTGCTTAGTAGAGGTTCTGCAGATGTCTGGAATACTCTCAGACTTCTAGGTGTGCAAATTTCCCGTATTGTTGCTACATGAATTCATTTCCCATTTTGACATCTCCACACATTCTTAAGATGTCATTATGATTAGGTCGTTGTTTTTTTGTGTAAATAATTGTATGATCTCTGCAAGTGCATCACCCAGACTAGGACTCTAAATGAAGACTGATGCAGTGCTCCTAAACATCAACATTAAGTCGTACTGAAGTAAACTCAAACCTGTTAGAATCACTGCTTGATGCAAACATCTCCAAACACAAATGCGGAGATGAAGTAGAATGAATGGGCTTTAAAAGGTGCCCAATGCATTTGGAGCAACTTACTGTCTGTAGGAAACACAGTGCAGGTACCGACAGAATACGGGAATTATTAATACGGGAAAAATCTGTAAAAAGTCTTAAAGCATAATGTCATACTTTATTCTGTGTAGATTAAAAATGTCATATTAATAAATATTTGTTCTTAACAAATTCCTCTGTGGCACATTTACACTGCTGTGAAAAAAATATTTGAACTTTTGCCGATTACTTGTCTGACATAAATGTGAAAATAAGACAATTATAACCTGCGCAAATACAAAATGTAATTTTTAAATAGAAAAGTAACAGCAAATTGTGTCAAGTAATAAATGAATTGTGATTAACCACACCTTTATCAGGTCAAACAATTAAAAAAAAAAAATCAAAATAGTCAACAAACAAACCTGTTGACATTTATCAGTATGAATTACAAAGCAATTTGGAATGTTTTGAGACTCCATCATTCTTCATTTGCCTAAAAGCATCTTGATGAACCATGAAACTGGTCACTGGATAATAATAATATTTACAATAATAATATGCAATAATAATTACAAACCATACTGTAGTTCTCTCCTTATATGATTTGTTTTCTTTTTCAGAGAAAAACAAATGTGTATACTTTTTGAACATTTTGTGTTTTTGTACAGTTTTAAGACCTTTTCAGGGTAAATTAGTCGTATTGCAGGCCAAAGCCCAACCCTAATGAGGTTGAATGTCACTTCTTGTCCTCATTAGTGTAAAGCTTTGGGAGTGAATGAGCAGCAATAGATTATTGTTAGTATTTGGATTTGGAGTAAAACTGCACCCATTCTGTTTGTTTGTGTGTGTATTTTTCACTTTCTGCTCTCTCAAACCCTTTCTAACTTTTGCAGAGTTTTACTTCAGAATAAACTTTCTATTAGTCTATTAATATATATCCAAACATCTGCCCCACCATGAGAACAAATGCAAGAGTGATTCTGGCAAATCTGCGCAGTTCACTGACATTTGCCAATAATTACTAAAATAAAGCTTTCAAAGTTTTGCAACTGTATTTAACACAAACATCTGGACCATCACAAAAATTAGGGAAGCACTGAAATCGTTAGGAGTTAATGCGCCGGACTGAAAATGTCTGAGTGATTGTTGCAACTAGTGTCATTATATTTTTCTGCTTTTATATATATATATATTTTTCAGCCCCACTAGTGAGTGGCAACAGCTTCACTCTAAGTGGAATATATTTATCTTTCACAAATGTCAAATCGTTGTTGTCACACCACTGTTGCTCCAACAGCGCTGGCATGTGGCAAGCAATTGCCCCATGGGCATGTCAAAGAAACGCACAAATGCACAGTCGGGAGGCAGGCACGCATGCCCGCACACATACAAGCACACCTGTAAACATATACCATGTGCTGGTATGTCACCAACTGTCTCCTCCTCCCATCGCATCCATCTCTCTCCCCCTCTTTGCTCCCTCCCTTCATGCACCCTCTACCCCCCACACCCTGCTCCACCCACCCGTTGTTGTGGTCTGCCGGTGACAGTAATTGAGGTATGCTGGTCAGAACAGTGTGAAAACTGGGATGGTAGAGGAGGAAAAGATGGGAGAGAAAGAGAGAGAGAGAAATGAAAAGAGGAAGGTGGGGAGGGGGAAGCCATTCATCTGAGCCTCTGGATGCGGAATGGCGTATTACAGGTCTAATGTGTAATTAGATAGATAGGGAATAAGGTCAGTGTGCTCTGAGAAGGGGGAAATTGCTGCTGGTACAGTGCCATCTAGTGGTGACATGTTAGCAGGGCGTCTCATCCGCAGGTGGAGTGAACAGGGGGTCGGTCCAATCTGAGAGTAATGATGATTTATGCCTTAGCCTTTACTGGCTGTAAGTGGAATTTCTCACATGACGCTTGCAGGGCTGCTGCCACATAAACTGGCAGACAACCGGGCCTTCGTTTTTGACTCCTGTGTTGGACTAGACAATTGCAATCTGGTCTCAGAGGGAAGTGGAGTTTTATTCCAGTTGGAAAGTTGTGGGTTCAATTCCAGAATTCCACAGTCGTCTCCCTGGGGGCAAAATGCTTGACCCTGAGTAGCCTACTAATCTGCATGTCAATGGGACTCTGGTGTGAAGGAATTAAATTGGTCAGTTTGACTAGCAAAGCACTGTATACATTTAGTTCATTTGTTAAACATGAATAAATATGTTAGACCAGCCAAATGTATTCCTGTGAATTTACTGATTTTCCTTCCTGAGGTCTGCATATGGTTTCACTAGCAATGTTGAGCTGCGCATATACGAGTGTGATTGACAACACATAACATCTTCCTTCTGGCTCTGATTGATAGTTTCTGACAGAGGGGTGTATTTCTGTAGCTGGCAGTAGGACTACATAGAGGAGGTGGAGCTTGATCTCTTCACAAATCACCTGTCTCATGTCACACAGTCACAGTGCAGTGAGAGTTTTACCAGACATGTAACAAACATATTTTTCTAAATGTTACCGACTGCAGTAGGACTGCAGCTTCAAAATGATTTTTATGTGAATTGAAGACATAAAAACAAATTCAAATGAAGCTGGTCCTGTACATGTTCAACATTTCAACTTTGATCAAATAATTAAAGTCACTCAAGACTTTATTATGAATTTTGCCATGCAGTTATCTGTTAATGGTGTAAATTAAGCATATTTTTATTTTATTGCATAATTAAAGTAAAAATAAACATCTTAATTTTATTGCAAATGTTTCTTCTTTATAAACTCAGTGTACTTTTTTATTATTCATTCAAGCCATCTTTTAGTAAATTCAACCTATTTTATGTTGCTAAAAACAAACAAAAAACATGTGAAAGTTAAACTCAGCACAATCTGGTTAATAAACAAAACAAAAAATTTCATAACTTTGGCCAAACACAAATACAAATTGAAGATGAAAAAAATAGAAATGAACCACTTCTGCTCTCCTGGTTACTCTGCTCAAAATATTCACCTTGTAACTTACAAATGTGTGTGTGTGTGTGTGTGTGTGTGTGTGTGTGTGTGTGTGTGTGTGTGTGTGTGTGTGTGTGTGTGTGTGTGTGTTTGTGTGGATGCGTGCGCATGCATGAGTGTGCGCGTCCGCCCCACCTCTCTATCGTTCTATTACATGGGCCAGTGACTGCGCCATCTCCCCAGTTATACCCCTCTGCTCCCCCAGACGTCTCATGCAGTCCTGAGGGATGGTGCTGATGCGGGAGGCGGAGGGCGGGTGACTACACACATTATCTCTCTGAGAGGCTCAAGCCACATGCATGGCTGCAGCCTCTCCATCCCCTCGCTGCTGACTCTGACGCTAAACATTTAGCTCAAAACACATCACGTTGCTCTTTTCACAGTCACCCAGGGAGTCTACGCCTGCACAATTTGTTGAGGTGAAAAAAAAACAACTGAAGTTAAGAGGTTGTGCATCTCCTGTCGCATGACACAGTGGGGAAGTTCTAATAGGTGCTTTACTATAATGCCATTTATATTTTTACTTTTCTGTTTATTCAAAAATGTGTGATACTGCTCACGCAAGTTATTGTCATTTTTTTTCTTTTTTTCTGCAATTTCTCTTTTTTCTTAGACTTCATGAATATGAGGGAGATCAGATTCTCTCTCTGTAAGTGAAAAATCACAAAGAATAAAGAAAGTCCACTTGAATAGAAATTGAATTGCATTGTCCTCAAACCTAAAATCGTCTCCCTTATGCCTCCTAGTGGCCACAGGAAAACTACACCAAAGCCTTCTTTTCAATTTAGAGTGTAGATTAATACGGCTTCCTGATGGCAAAATAAATTGTGGAAGTTAAGGCAGCACTCTAATCTAAACTTTAATTTCTTATCAGGCTACAAGTAGTATCACCCTCAGCTCAAGTTGTCACTTTAATGACAAGTAGCTTATGAGTCATTGAACCTTGGGTATTCTGCTTAGAGTCAGGTTTCACTTTTCATTTAGCAAAAAAGAAATTAGAATATCACTTTTGAGAAATTTAAACTGAAAAGCAAAACTCATATATTGCATGGTTTCACTACACATAGGCTGATAAGTTTTTTAAAAAATTATTATTATTCCATCCATCTGTCTTCTTTACACCCTTTTTCCTTAGTGGGGTCAGGAGGGTTGCTGGTGCCTATCTCCAGCTAATGTTCCGGGTGAGAGGCGGGGTCACCCAGGACAGGTCACCAGTCTGTCGCAGGGCAACACAGAGACAAACAGGACAAACATCCATGCACACACACTCACACCTAGGGACAATTTGGAGAGGCCAATTAACCTGACAGTCATGTTTTTGGACTGTGGGAGGAAACCGGAGAACCCATAGAAAACCCACACATGCACAGGGAGAACATGCAAACTCCCTGCAGAGAGACCAGGGCTGGGAATTGAACCCAGAAACCTTTTGCTGTAAGGCAACAGCTCTACAAACTGCGCCACTCTGCAGCCCTATTATTATTATTTCTGGTAATTTTGATAATTGTGGTTTACAGCTGATGGAAGCCTAAAATCTACATCTTTTGAAAGTTAGATGGACTTCAGAAAATATCGGCAGATGATGTGAATTCCCAGATTGTCGCTGACTGTAAAAACTCCACACTGACGTCAACCAACTCAGAACTTAGTTCCTTTCTTCTCTCATGAATGGTAAAACTGCTAAACATTCTACAAATAATAATAATTAAAAAAAACCAACAGGAATTGACAAAAATATTTTAAATATATTTCAATTAACAGAAGCTAGAACAATTTCTAAATGGTCTAAATTCTACTTTGGTCCTTGTTACTTTTAATGTGATTTTCTCAATATAAAATGGCATCGCTGTACCTATAATGACACATTACCAAACAATACTTTTTCATAAACAAGCCAGTAGGCCTTTCACCCACACAGCTGTGGAGACGGATATCACCAGCTTTTTCAGGAACTCATCGAGGGGAAGAGCTGATCTTGTGTAACGGCTTTCAAAATTAACCTCAGAGTAAAACTTCTGAAACAAAAAGTACTGACTGTAAAATCCAGAAGTTAAGTACAAATACTGATTTGCAAATGTATTTAATTTACTTGTTAAATTGATCTACGAATATAATAAAAAAAAGCTTTTAATGTGAGTTTATCTCATAGGTCAGCATGAAGAAGTCTATAATTATGAGGTGGAATATAAATTATATCTGGTTTACAACTGTTTCATAAATACAAATCTGACAAATCTACTTTTTGAACAGAGGTCAGAGACAAGTAAGTGAAAGAGGAAGAAAAAAACACCTGTCAGAAGCTACAAAAAATCTGAGACTGAGTTGATGATTTTGCAGGTCAAAAACCCTAAACTTACAGCCAAAGCATAAAATAATTTATTTCAGTAAATTATTCTGACAACTTCATGTCAGAATGGTCCATTCATATTCAAGATGTGAATCCAATTTAGAATCTGAGGAAAGACAGATGCTATCCATCCAATTTGACTGAGTTCAAAGAATTTTGCAAACAAGAATGTGCAGAACCTCCAGTCTCTCAATGAGCAGAGCTAGTAAAGACATACTGTACCCAATAAGATTGGCAGCTGTAGCTGCAGCAAAATGTAATTATATGTAGTGGTGACCCAGTGGTGGTTCACATAAATCATTTTCTCTACCATTTCCAAGTTATGATTTATTTTGAGTTTCACATAAAATCCAAATAAAACCCTGTGACGTTGAAGGTGGCAAAGTGATAAAAATTTAGAAAAGTTCCAGGTTTTAAATGGCCCTGACAGACAAAGCCTAGATAATCATCACGAGAACTGAAACCGAGTGAAAAAGCTGCTATTGTTAATTGAAAGAGCTTCTGATGTCAAAGAACAAACATCAAGAAATGTTGGTCAAATTTAGTGAGTTATTTGTCATAGTCTGGGTCTCCGACGCTCTCGTGTCTGTCCTATTTTTAACCTCGGTGAAGCCATTTGTATCACAACATGCTGTGTGAAAACTGTTCCAGGAATAATGTGTGATTGTCCTCAGAAGCAAATTACAATAGGAGTTGTACATAACTTTTTGTACAGCACCGTGTCACGTACATGTTGTGGTGATGACAGCAAAGCGTTGAGTCATTGTTTTCTCCTTTTTCATCCCAGTGTAGCCTCTTGCACTTCCTGCGTAGCACCATGAGGATCTTATATCCACACAATTGCTCCAAAGCACAACTGCTAACTAGCATACAGTGTAAATAAAGGAGTCAGACTAACTATGGGTAAAGACAAAAAGAAATGTAAAATACCTGTTTATGCTGCTGCACAATGTTACATCAGGTCATATGTTCAAGCATTCCCCAAAGTCATGTGTTTCGTTTTGTGTTAGCATATCTTATCACATTGATGGTAATCACCCTCATTATAAGAAGCCATGATGTCAACCATCCCTGTTAATCATTAGCTTGCTGAAACGCCTTCTTTATTGCTGGGAGTGTCCTGGAAAAACACATAAAAATACATTTACTTTTAATGCTTTTTATACATCCGTACCAGTGGAACAATAATTGTGGCTGGCCATGCAAAGCTTCCTATTTTATACTGTTTATCCCATAGCGATTTAAAACGCTCATTTGTGGGTGTTAGCTGCAGCTCATACTCACAAGTGACTGGCACACCAACAATGTGTCAGCGCCTCAAAGTTGCCTCACCTCCTTCTTCACCCAGATCCACAGCCACGTACTTAAAATCTGTGGCTGGACGGGAGGGTGGCTCAACTGTTTTGTGCTGTGCTTTTGCATCTGCGACGAAACAAACTTAAGTGTAGATACAGCACAACTCGCCATGTCTAATTTGCTCATACAGTCCCTAAACTTGTAAATAAGAGACATTTCCTTCCAGTTTCTACTCACTCATGCAACAGTCAGCTTTCTCACTCGAAATAAGAATGAATGTGTGTCAGAGTGGAGGAGCTAACTAAAACGCCAAACCTGTTGAACGACTCTGACTCAGCATTTCTATGCATCATTTTAAACATGCCTGTTTGTTGAACAAAGAGAAAAACTACAGTGAGGGAGAATATTCTGCATCTGATCACGCATGGTAGTCTCTTCCAGATGAATCGTAATGTTCACAGTTTATTATACATTCTGAACTGACAAAGCTACTTAACAACTAAGCTAAGCTATAACCCACTGTGCATCGTTTATTGTAGAAACACTAAAACAGTTAAAACAGCTAAGGGTCAGTCATGTCTCTTTTGTCTTCTGGCTAAACATTGAAGACGTTTCAATTTGAACACAACTTGAGCATGTTAAGTTGTGAGCCTGCATCTTTGCATTATAGGTTTTCATTTCTGGTACTTGGAAACCTAAACACATTTTTAAGATGTGTCCCTGCTCAAACAAAGTTGAGTCAAATGGTTGCATTTCTTCCTCAGCAGGTCATTGACTTGCAGAATCCAAAGAGCTGAACCATAAAAACATCTAAAACCTGAACAACACCTGCCCTTGGGGTCTGGCTTTGGGATTGATGGGGGACATGTTTATTTTTTCTTTATGTAAAGTATCTTTTTGTACACCTATTAGTCTCTACATTTTAAGGTCCATATGGGTCTATTGGAAACACAAGTACAACGTTTTTTAAAAAAAGATTGCCCTAGAAATACACGCTTCATAAAATTAACATTTTTGGAAGAGCTGTGAGAAGAACCACATTGCCAAAAGAAAGTCATCATACGTGCTTTTGTAATTCCACGTGAGAGGTTGAACTTTGTGACCTACAAACAAAGCATTGTGAGAGGAGCAAAATCAACTCTGTTCATAAAACATGTTGTTGGTGGTGGTAGCATTGTGCTGTGAGGATGCATGTCTTTAGCAGAGACACTGGACTTCGTCAGCTGAACACAGAGCAATTCTGAAGGAAAACCAGTTAGAAGCTGAAAGAGTTCTCATACTATAGAGGAATTTCACCTCCCAGTTTGATGACAATTCTGAACATACAGCTACTAGAGCTACTAGTCGCTGTAATAGAGCTACTAATGGATTAAATCAAAATACTTAAAAAAAAAAAACCAAAGTGTAAAAGTAGGTATCTGAAAAAAATATTTTTAGATGCTCCACAACTGACCTTAGCTTTATGCTGCTTTGCAAAAAGAATGGGCCACAAATTTCAATCTGTACATGGGTCAAACTGTTTCAAACATATTTGCCGCAATAAATAGTGTGAAAATCAATATTTTTAAATGTTTTTAACCCACAGACACCTGAAGGTACAGTAAATACACACCAAAATTTTGGGGATTCTTAGATGTTATTGAAATCTTGAAATCTACATATAATTTTTTTTTGTATCGTCAGCAAAGTCATGCTATGGTTGCAGCATAATAAAATGTCAAACTTCAGGGGGTATGAACACTTTTTGCAAGGCACTGTTACATTGATTTATATATGTGTGAAAAATCACACAGCAAGGCTAATTATCATGAGTGGATAAATAGATGAGTTCCACTCCGGTTAAAAAGTAGCCTCCAGTCACAAATACCCAAGGTGCACTTCTGACTTCAAAGCAAATTCTGTAAGCTGGGAAACAAAGATTTTATTTGCCAGACAGTATGTACTACATTATGTTTGCCCAAGTCCAGCAGGTCTGTGATAATGGAACACCGCAAATAGCAGAGGGAGCTCTGAATCAGTCAGTCCTCTCAAAGATAGCGATAACAAAGATGACTATTGCAATGATGAGCAGTTAAAACTTAAAATGTGCAATATTTCATAGCTCTGAAAACTGTTTCAGCATTATCAGCATTTCATCAGTGAAACGCCGGAAAGATGTGACTGCTTTAAAAGAACATGAGAAGTTTGTCGGGCTGAGTTTCCACTTAACACAGCACAGTGAAACGTCACACACTGTGTAGAAGTGCTTAGTAGCTATGAGAGGCTATCAGTAGATACAATAAAAAATGTGAACCCAGGCAGTGTGTGTAAAAAAAACACACAGCACATATTCTGCATCTCCTCTCTGGATTCAGTCCTTCAGTGCTATTCTTACGAAAAAAAAGAATACCAGATCACAGCTTGGGCTAGTGCTTACTCCATGAGCAGAGTTTAAGATCCTACCCTTTTCTTTTGTTTATTCACTCTCATAACTGTGGCTGGTGTCACTTCTTTTTTGGTGTGTCTCCTTCTCCTGTTAAAGCTGCTGCTTGTTCTTAGTGTAGATGCTGTCTGTCGTTTCTCTGTTGGTTTCCTAACCTTGTAGCCAAGGCAAGGAAGAATCGTCTCCTTTTGGTTCCCTTTGCTTTCTTAAATCCCTTCCTTTTTCACCAGTCATTGTCCAGATTGTCAACTTGGTGACTCAAGTCACCAGGTTCTCATCAGTAGGTCTTTACCAGGGTGAAGTAAAAATGGAAAGCTTATCTCTCAAATTAAAAGCACACGTAATACCTCAAGGTTCAAAATTACCGTTAAGAACTTTTTTTTTCCCCCCTGGATTCAATAGTTTTCTCTCCCTTTGTGGAAATGATTGAGAAAAAAAATCAACTGAATCCTTTTATATTTGATTTACTGGTGAGTTTGGTGGAGTGAAACATTTAGAAAAGCAACAAAAGAGGGTAAGCTGGATGTGACTTAATCCGCTGGTAGTTAAAAACAGGTATTTCCATTATCAGCTGCTGGAGTGTGCAGCAGTGTTAGTGCAGAGTTTTTACTGTGTAGGAATCAAATTTCAAATATATGTTGTTGCGTTTTTAGATAAATAAAAACAACCAAGTTATGTAAGGGTTTTCAGGAGGAACACTGTAAAGCTGAAAGATGCAGACCAGACACTGAGGAAACTTCATCAATCCAGCTGATTGCAGTGATGCTCCTGACCACAACCAAACTACTAAATTTGGCAATGAACAAGGGACTTTCTGTATCAACCATTTTTATGGCCAAAAGAACGTTCCCACATGGTGATGTCATGTCACAATGTCAATCCCGTCAAAGCAAACCTTTGGTGATTGCTTTAGTCAGCTTTAAAAGTAGCCATTAGTTTCCCCCTTCTTTTGTTGTTTGAGAGACGGATTGCTTTACTTTTCAGTGCGATAGAACTAATTGAAACGATGGCGCTCGAAATCACGTCTGCAACACTAACAGCAGGTCCTCTTTTCTCACAAACACAAGCAGACACAAACGAAGGGGACTTCCAGGCCAACACACCTCCACCCACGCACTCAGCCTCAGAAGCTGGACTTCGAGACAAAATCACATTCCATGCACGTCTGCTCACATTTACACAAACAGTCTGAGAATTAGGTCTATTGACACAATCTACTGATGTGCACCGTACCTCACATGACATTTGTTGACTGTATAGCATTCAGTTACTCTGCTGCAACCTCGATAGGGCGATTGGTGCATCTGTGCATATATATGTCAACGTACTGCTGATGAACTGCATTAGTCATCATCAGCACTAATGACTGATGACTAATGCGGATGTATTATAATACAAGTGAATTTCTTCAACCCTTGGCCGATGTTATGCTTTCAGCTTGTAATTAATGCATATTCATTTCTGTTCATTTGACTTTAAAAAATAACATTTTTGAAGGAAATGTGAAATGTTTCTTATTAACTAAGAAACATTAAAACTAAGTCCCAATTTAGTGAAAGGCCACGAAAAATCAGTTCAGTATCGAAGCCCACGTATCCATGGAAACTTAACTGTCTTAAACTCATACAGTGGGCGCAGAGGAAAAGCGGAACATTCTTCTGAAGCTCATCAACATCACTCCCTTCTTAATAGAACACCATTAAACTAATTACAGTAAATGTCTTCAAAATTAGGAACCTACGATTTTTATTGCGCAAATAGTAGAAGACAGTGTCTTAGGGAAAATGTTAAAGTGAAAATACAAGTGTCTGCAAAGGGATAACAATGAAGCCTGTGTGATGTCTGTGTGATTAGGCAACTAACTAAACCAACATGCTATAAAATGTCTGGCAGCTGTAGCACTGATATACTGCAGGACAAAAATGAACACAGCAGCACAGCAGAAACAGAATCTCCAAAGTTTCAAAGTCATAATCAAACAAACAAGTGCAGCAATGACCCACTAGTCTAAGTGGTTAGAAGAGTCATTCAGACTTCAAATTATTTGAATTCATTGAAGCAACATTGGCAAGAATGCCATTTGAAGAGTATTAACTAACACTAATGGCCACTATTATAAAAGAATGGCAAAAAGAGCTATGGTGGTTATTTCTTGGTCACCCACACTGAAAAAAGCAAGGTTTGAATGTTTTTTTCTCTGCTAATATATTTGTTTATTTATTTATTAGTTTCCACCGAAGTGGTTCAATATGTTTACTGAGAGTTATTTCATAGGTGCAGAACAATCTTACATAAATCTTAAATAATGCAGCTTTAAGACGTGCCTTGTATGAAAAATGTAGTCGTGTGCATTGTGTGTTCTTGCATATTAAAAACAAATCATTTTCAGACCTTGAAGGTTCTGGAAGCCTCTTCTGTGTAATCTGAGATTTAGTTATGTCCCCATATTTTTAAGATCAGTTTAGCAGATAATTTACTGGTTCTCCCAAAACCAAATGTCACTGTTGTATGGTGACATTTGGCAACATAGTTTGTCCATTGGCTAAGAGTTTAATTTTTTTCTCATCTGACCAGACTACTTTCCCAATAGTATGCCATTGGCTTGTCCAGATCTCCATCCACAATCTTTAAGCAAGCCTCTGGCTTTTCTTTCTGCAGTGGAGACTTGTGAAGTGAGTGTGCCGTTTTCCAAACGAACTAATTCCAGGTCTTTCTGAAACTTTCTCTGGGAGATCCTTGGTCCTCGGACAACAATTCTGATTATTTTTGACTCCAAAGTCAGAAATCTTGTGAGGATCACAAGATTGTGGCTTTGGTCTTATTTCCACTTCCCAATTCTTGTCCCATCACTTGAACACTCAACAAAAATTCAAAGATCTTGAGCTCTTTCATTTTACCCATAAATACACGCTTCATTTGAGATACCTGGGTAATGAGAAACCTTGTAATAATTTTACTCTAATAGTGGCAGGATTACTCTCTCAATACAAGTAGATTTCTTAACAAAGCCACAGAAGACATTCTTTAAAAAGTGAGACGTTTTAAATATTAGATTATGTATTTTGTTTAATCTGTAATGTTTCATATTTTGAAAATTGTCTCATAAGAAATAAATGTGTTATTGCATCATTATATATTTTTATTTAACCATAAATATTTTTATTTAACCATAAATGAGGACAAATTGTAAGAACAACTTCTAGTTTTTGTCTGACATCAAAATGAGGAACAACTCAGCTACCCACACACGAGCTGAGTAATCAGAAATGCTTTCATCGTGTGTCTTTAAGAACATTTAACAAGAAATTCTGAGAATGAAATAAAAAAGGGGAACTATAAGACAATACGGACTCCTAGATGTTGCAAAAATCCAAATTACATTTCTTAAAACATTCTGGGACACAGATCTTGATTTTTGATTTTTAGTTCAGATCAAATACAGTATTTAAGGTTTTTTTTTATTTTCTCTGCCTCCAGTGATCTTATTTATCAGTGGTCAGACAGGAAAGTGGACTATGACACACGGTAACAGTCAGAAGACCAAGACTCGAATCTATGAGATCCATGTCGAGGACTAAAGTCTCTGTATATGGGTCGCTGCTCTACCACCGCGCCCAAATTGAAGTATGGATGTGTTGAGCTCATGTTCTGAGACTTTCTTTCTTGCAGGATGTATTGGTGCACTTTGGATTGGTGGCACTTTGATTAAAGAACATTGTGTGGAAGTAATGAAACCTTGAGACATCAGCCATATTGTATGATTATTAGATTTATTACATTATGACTTTTTAGATAAATCCATTCACATTTCATAGTTAGTTTTTCTTTAAAAAAAACAAAAAAACCCTGCAAGAACAGAAAAGAATCGCAATCTTTTTTTTTTCTTGTTTGTTTGACTTAATGTTTTGAGTTAAAGTAATCTTTTCCAAACGGGTATAAGCAAACATGACATTTATTTGCACTATAATTACTGATGGCCTATATTTGTATGCTAAATGAGCCAAACTAGCCCAATGACTCATAATACAGGTCACCCAGTTTGCATGTACACATGCAGAAAACTTTTCCTATCCCATAGTACTGTTCGTTTGGTCCCAGACATCATTGCTTTGTTAGTGTTTTCATCTGGCTCCGATATGACTCAGTGTCCCCAAAACATCCACAACATCTCCTGCTACCAGCATATGTAAAGCAAGTCTCTGCATGCTGGTCAGACAGTAATCAACCCAAAACAGAGGGCTGCAGTGTGTGTCTTCATGTGCATACAGCAGAGTGTCTGAGTCACTTCAGGGAGGATCTGTCTGGTGTAATCTCCTTAAATGTCTTTTTAGGTTTGTAGGTTATAATTTTTGAAAACATTAGAAAAAGGGATTTAATCGCTACGCACCGCAATTAAATTAAAACACAGCCTCAAACATGAAAGTAACTTCCTTATGTTATTTAAATACTGTTAAAATCTCATTCTCTTTATTTAATAAAAAAAAACAGGAATATTCAGCTACTTTGCTGGAGAATCCACTGTGTTCCAGCATGCTCTTCTATCTCTTTACCACATCAGATAGTTTGTGCATGTCTGCGGATGGGATTCGCGTTCAGATGCACAATAACCAAGCATATCTCCTTCAAGAAATCTAATCTGATCTGTTTATGTCACCACATTCAGCAGACAACCCTGAGAAAGCTGCATGAAAGGTTAACTGGGCCACAAGCAGATTTTCTTTGGGGGGCCCAAGCAAATTGTTCAAGTAGCAGCTGTCTTATACAGAAATCTTTCACTCTTGTAACAAGAAATAGATCATAAGTAGGTCTAAATTCAACACATCATCCCTCCAATCTAAAGAAATTCAAAAACAATCGATAGAAAAAAAATCCCTAACACATCATGCAGGAAATGGTTACACTTCATACAAACGGATGAATCACAGTGAGCGACATTACCCACAAATAAAGAAACAGAGTTACCACACGTGGATGCATGTGTTATTCTAACCGTCCAATGACTGGTCCACAAGGTCATAAAATAACCTAAATGAACAGCTAAGCAGTGCAGGGCTAAGTTGTCTCAGTTATGATCAGTGTTCATGATTCACTAATATAAAAAGAGACTTCCAAAAGGTCATAGTAAAAGCCAAAATCAACTCAAATGCCTTCTCTACATTTGCCAAAAACATCTTAGTGATACTTTTATACATCATTCAGTTAAGCATAAAGATGGTAGTGTGATGGTTTGGAGTTACTTCAGTAAAGTGGGACCTGTTGGCATAGCTGCTGGAAGCCGTAATTACTGCTTAGAAGCAAAATAAAACCTGAAGAAGAATGTCTGGCCATTACTTCAAGCCCACATGGGTTACACAAGCAGGACAATGATCCAAAGTAAACAAGCAAGTCAGTAAGAAGGTTTTGTAGTGACTCAGTCAAATTCAGGGCGTAAACCTGATACAGAAGTTACATGGCAGACGCTCATGCTCAAAAATATTCCAATGTGGCACAAAAAAAAACAAAACAACCCTGTAAAGATAAAAGGGGGCTACAGTTCCTTCACAGAGATGTAAAAATAGTTTGCAGATTATTTCAAACTCTTCAGGACCATTGTTGCCACAGAGGATAGTGCAACCAGCAAAAACAGTTTAAAAAATAAATCTTGAATTTACTCATGTTATTTTTGTCTGATAAAAAAAATTAGCTTGATGGTCTGCAGTATTTAAGTAGGGCATCAAAACACTAGGGAGCAAATCTGCAAGCGGAGCAAATACTTCTCCAAAGCACTGTGAGTCCAAGAGAAAAGCAGGACGAGATGAAAATTTAAATGGCAACAATTCCAATCAGTAACAACTCAGCAAATATTTCTGACAATGTAATGTTTTGCAGTATAACACTTCGGCTAAAATTAATATGAATCATTGCACATGCAAATGAAGGCAGGCATAATATCTTATTCTAAGTTTATCATGAGAAAACAATATTTCATTTGTAAATTAGACTAGAAATTGTAATAAATTGGCTACAGAATTCTAAAAAAAAGTGCATTCTACCTTTTCTCATACAACATGTCACCATATTGTGGTCGATGATATCATAGCAATCTACTGTATGCTAATGCAATAACATCAAACCAGAACAACTAAGTGGATGATTTAGTCAGCACAAAATATTACAAAAAACGACAATAAACACATTTATGATTCTTTTTTTCAACTTTGATAAGAATTTTCTGCAAAAATATTATGCTTATAACATCAATATGTTGGAATGTACTTGGAATGAACCCTGGTTAAAGCCTGTATGATTAGCATTGTGATTTGAAACCTTGTGAAGATTTGAAGGGTGATGACTTTACACTAAATAGGCCTCTACTAACTTAGTTTTTATCTCAAGGGAACAGTGTGCATTCTTGTGCACTGCAACTTACTGTCATTTCAACTCTTTGAAATGACAGTAAGTTGTCTTGCTGATTTCAATTGAACGAGTTGGGCTTATTACTGTTTCCTTGCTAAATATCAATTATTCTTCTGTGATTCGTTTTTACGTGTACTTTTGTTTCATTCTGGTTTTTATGTATTAATGTATATTAATACATAAGGAGGATTTTATCCTTCATTATTAAGATTTATTTTTATTCTTATTCAACTCTACCTCAATTTCTGTGACTTTATTTTATTCTTCAGGTGACAACAGATTCAAACAACAGGTTTAAAATCTAACCGAGTAACCGCAACTGCTCAGGAACGAGGCTGACACTCACGCGCATGCGCAAATACCGCAACTGCCCAGCAGAGCGTGATGACGCCACCCGGCAGATGATGACGCCACCCATTCATTAAATACAAGACAAGCCCGGACACGCACGGTCCGACAGCCGGTGGACGAGCGCAGTTTTTTTTTGTTTTGACCGAACCCAGAGGTTTTTGCGGCGGAGTGAAGAAAAAGCAAAAACGAAGACAGAGACGATCTTGGATTAAATCCTCGAACACTCGTTTTTAAAGCTGCGTGAGTTTTTTATATCGGCGCTCGGACGAGTATTGTGAGCCGGTTGTTCCTCAAATAAGCATCGCCGTCGGAGTACCTGTCAGAGGAGGGACAGTGACGGACACTGTCGCTGACCATGACCTTGGAGGATGAACTGACCACAGCCGCAGCGAAGGGACAAACGGCAGAGGTGAAGACTCTGCTGCAGAAAGGGGCTCCGGTTAACGGGGTGAACAGTTTTGGACGAACAGCTTTACAGGTCAGTGGCTCTAAGGAAGCATCTGCGAGAAAAAATAAATAGATAAAAGAGTAATGGCTATTTTATGTCAAGTTTTATATGCATCTGTTGCATTTCGTATGCTTTTAGTTGTTTCAATCCGGTTTCTATGTACAAATAGTGGACCTCAAAAGCAGACGGGATAAAAACTGGCAGATAAGGCAGCGACGACGCAATAAACTGTCCTCCAAAATGGACGGTTACACAGGAGGGCGAATAAAACTATATATGTATAACCGGCTTGGATAATGTCAGCGGCGTTGTGAGCTGAAACGAAACCGCAGGAAACCTTTGACTTCATTATGACTTTTACCTTATTAAAAGCTGCGACGGGCATTGATTGGTTTCACTCTTAACGTTGTGAAAACAGGGAGTATTTACCAGCCGTCGAGACAATCAACCAACCAATCAATAAATGGAATATACACCTCATTCTTTTTTATATGTCTGCTGACTGCAATTAATTTCTAATATATCCGAGTCATGTAAGATCCAATATAATATTGAGCGTGTTTCTAAAGTAGACTCTGACAAAGACAATACTTCATCCTGTTTGGCAAGTTTGGAGCACTTTAAATAACCAACTCACCGAGTTTGTACTGTAGTGTTGACTGTCAAATTATTGTTAAGCGCTGCAGGGCCTACTGTACAACTAACTGTGGTAAAACAGCTGGTATAATATCAAACAAACGAGGTAAAACAGCAGGTAACCCACAAAACACATCGATGCGAGATAAGTCCGTTCCTAGTGCATTTATATAGAAAATGTGTTTTTTAAAGCAAATTAAAGAGCATCAATACATTAAAAAATAAAGTTAAGAACAATAGTTTATTTTGTGTGAGTATTTCATTTCTGTCATTTAAAGTTTTGTTGTTGTTTTTTTTTGCGTTTTGGGCGCACTGTACCATTTTGGCAGATATGTTTCAAATTAAATTTTGCAATGTAGGCCTATAATTATTGAGTACATGTTGGTTTTCGGTCACCTTAACAGTGTAGACGGGTTTAGCATAGAAAAACGTTTGCAGCGCATCACGAGTCATTGTTCAGCCGGTCGACTGTAAGGCGCAAGTCTCTTTTTGTTTGTGTAACAGCCATAAATAAATGAAAACTAATAAAACGGGATTTATTTCGTTAGATGAATAAATGCACATATTCTATTTCCCCGCATGTGCCCATTAAGCATTAAATAACTCGTGAGGAACGGTTTCTTTTTCTGTTTTTAAGCATTTTATTCAGCGCTATAGGCCTTCGTGTCAAATAAGACCCTAATTAAAAACACCTGGTTCGGTTCTCCTGAAGGTGATGATGACGGGCAGCTCGGCGGTGGCTCGGCTCTTACTGACGAGCGGAGCGGATCCAAACGTCGCGGACAGCAGCACCGGGGCGACCCCGCTGCACGACGCGGCCCGAACGGGCTTCCTGGACACGGTGACGCTTCTGGTGGAAGCCGGGGCCGACCGGAAGGCCCGGGACAAAGACGACCGGCTCCCGGTTGATTTGGCCAGACAGAACGGCCACACGGATGTTGCTGCGGCCCTGGAGACTCTATGAACTATGTGCCTATCTTCATATGAAATGTTATTTAATTCAGAACTTGGTTCTGATTGAGAACCGTGAATAAGGCCCGAAAGGGCCCTAATTTATATTTATTTGTTTATTATTTAACGAGATGCTTATAATATAGTAGGATACAACAGGACTTTTAATGGACTACTTTTAGAAATAGGTTTAGGATTAGAAATTTTTATTAAATAATGCTTTGTAAATGCTCATGAAATGTTTTTTTTACTGTTCTTCTGAAATATGAATATTTAGCTTAAACATGTTTAATGAAGAAAGCTAATTTAGAAGCCATAACTTGTTGCACATATTTGTTTTATGCACTATTATGAAACCAATACACTGAGATTATTTCCGTGTAAGTGTTTGCACTTTAATTTAAAAAAGTTATGATAGCCAACATGAGTTTGAAACACTGAAGGAGAACGTAAGCATGCTTCAGGTTGTCACAAAGGTGAATTATTGTCTTTACAACCAAATAAAGAAATTACTTAGGGAGTTTTGAACATTGTAGTGCAATTAAAACATGGAACATATGGACTATGACTCCTAATTGTTTTTAAAGGTATTTTTGTACGTGCAGGTGAATAACGGCCGAAATGTTTCCTCTTAGCAATTATGCTCTGGACTAGAGCTAAACCAATAAAGTGGCTAGAGATTTGCATTTTACAGTTTACCTTTAATATGCGGGCCTAATAAAATTGTTTCATTCCCTTATTCAGTAAATGCAGAAACTATTAGCTGTCATCAGTTTTAGTCTAACTCCAACAGCATGTGGCCTCATAAAAATGAGGCCACATGCCTCATAAGCCAGAGATAGATGAACGACGGCAATCTTGTAATTTCTTCATTTCCAGTCATATTCAAAACGGTTGCCAGGACCACCAGCACATGCGTTATAGATGACGGGAACAAAATAGGCAAAATCAGAATCTTATGGTGAGAATTCAGAGAAAGTCAGAAACCTGAATTGGTCTGGAAAAGCCTGATCATTGCAGCTGTGCTCTTGACCATGTCTATCTGCAGTGTGATGACCTTATGTTGTAAACATGGTAAGTTATTTTGGTAGTATATACATATGTACCAGAATGACATGACTGGGCATCCAAATTGTGAATACAAAGAGAAATGAAAAAAAAAAGATATTTATCTAACATAAGATTTTCTGTTAAGAGAATTTTTTTTTAATCCTTTTTAAAAATACAAAGTGACTAAATCACATTTGCAATTCTTTGATTTAAAAAGACAAAATATTAGTCTGATTTATTTACAGTTCTAAAATTAATTGACTTAGTTAAGTTCCATTCAACTAAGCTTTACGGCACCTATCTGTTGAACTATTTATCAGTTTAGCTCATAAGTCAAAAGAGAAATGAATGGAAAATCCTGATTTACAGCATCAACCAGATCAAAGTAATCAAATCGTCTAAAAATTATTCAAATTTTCCTTTTTTTATGAAACTCAGCAAAGACCTCAATGTTTTGATTTATACTTTATTCAGATATTTGCTCATGCAAAAAACAGGACATCTAAGTGACTCAGGCATACTGTGCAGTGTGTAGTGCAATGGAAAGTCAAGGCCAAAGATTGGAAAGATACAAAATGAATTATGCGGTTTACTGAAACATGAGGTAAACATACGAGTTCAATAAATGATTAGAAATCTCTACATGAAATGTTTGAGCATGGTTATAAATATGGGTGCAAATTGTACTGCCAACTATATGCAAAGTAAGAGCTGAGGATAAGAGTAAAGATCCTAAAATTTAATTTCTACAAGCAGAAAAACATTCCAAATATTAATAGTTATGTGGGCATTTAGAATATTGTGGTAAGGACTTTGATCAGTATATGCTAGACTGTGTACTATAGGAACTGAATCCAAGACGGACAGTTGAGAGTCAGGACATATAGAAAGTGTAAAGGTTTATAAAATACTAAAAATATAAGTCTGCAACATATCAAGTATAACTTCGAGACTTTTCAAATGCAGATACCAAAAGGTGGACAAGAAGTGACCTGTGAATCAGTTTGAAGAAGTGCTTCGGGATGCACGTAAAAATTGAGGAGGTGGCCTAATGAGACTCCAGCTAAACAAACAGAGGTGCATTATTCCTGTGAGGCACTTTTCTTGTGATAATGAATCCACAGACAGAGTCACTGTCCGCCGTCTGTGCTGGGATACGTGCATGTGGTGTCTGGTATTTTGTCTTTTTCTCTTTTCTGCTTCATGTCTTCTACGCCCACTCAATGCTTCGGTAGCATTACTGAAGACTGAGCCATAGACTGCAAGAAAAAGAAGAAGAAAGTCGTTATCCTTTCATTTCACACACGTTATTCTAGATTTGGCCATGTGGAAGACGTGGAGTGATTTGTAGAAATTCAACGATGGAATTCCGACGTCTCTGACGTGATCATTTTATCTGACAAATAGTTTCTTAGTACACAGTAAAATAGAAATACAACGTATCCAACAATCGTGACATGCATTCTGCTGATTCTGTGTAACTGAATCGTTCAGTTACACAAGGTTGAAACACCTGCGACATGGAGTTCAATCAGCAAATAGGTTTCAAGCGGGTGGCTCCTATTCAAGGAGATGTTGTCTGTGCTGGTTATCACACAGTCCTCTGAAAAGATGTTCCAGGTACTGATTAAAAAGTTGAATGGAAAAGTAAAAGTATATACAGGTGGCGAAAACTATAGGCTAACTAAAATGAGGTCAAGTGCCTCAAAATGGTAACAAGATGGGAAGAAAATGCAAAAAATGCCATCGGAACCAATCAAGTGGGAAACATTCTTCTGAGAATAAGTTGTGTGGTGACCAAAGAGCTAGTTACTTGTGAGAACTGTAACAATTAGAAGACAGCTATGCCTGTTGAAGCCACAATAAATAATGATTCTAATTAAAGCGCTGGGGTCACACACCATGAAATGTGAGTCAGCTTAACTTGATGCTGGTTTATGCAGAGGGAATGTCCCAGGACTGATTTCTTCAGCAGGTCAAGGAACCCAAACACATCAGACAGCAAACAGCATCATGGTTCCAATTATCAGCCTAATTTTTTTAGCTCCCACAGATTAACAGGTTCTAATCGGGAAGCTGACTAGGGCCACTGAAAACGTTAATGTTACTTTTAGCGAGAAGAAAACATAGATATTTGTGACATTTAAAGATTTCATTTAACCTAAATTTGAAGTTCAAACTACACGCCGAAGCCATTTTCAGTTTAATACAGGAATTGGTTCCTCAGTTTCTATAGCGTGGCAACATATTTGATGACTTTGTTCCTTGATGTTTTGAATACGCCTTACGTTTTTCTCTGTGCATTTGCATGTATGCAAATAAAGGCTATTGGAGGAATTATAAAATGTTCCCACCTTCTATAAACATCCTGTTATTTTAAACACAACTATATGTTAAAAGTTAAAAAAAAAAGACAGAAATATCTGTTGCCATTTAAACACTTATTAAACACTTATCCTACCCATGATTTAAATTACTCTGCGAATTTTAGAAAACTTGCTCAAAATACATGTAAGGAATGTCTCCAACATAAAAAATAAAAATAAAACATGTCTGGCCTCTGTTTTTTAAGCTAAACATTTTTGCTGCTGTACTTGTAGTTACTTCTACAACATGTAACTAACATATAACATAAAGTCTGTCTTACAGAGATTAGAGGGGATTGTGCATCGACTTCTTTGGTGGTTGGGTTGGTGAAAATATACAACTAACGGCAGTGGGAGACAATTTTAAGAATGACACTGTAAATCAACAAGCAGACGCTGTCACCAGATGTTAATAACATTTTGTTGGAATCTTACTTTTAAGTTCTTGGTGGTTTGAGTCCAGTCCATCTGGCTGATCTGCGGTATTGCAGTCAGCAGGATGCTGCTGGCTTTGTTTGCGTTCTCCTTCATCGTCTTCAGGACATTATCAACACAGACCTGAAAAACAGGAAGAACGGCAGCAGCGTTACAGCAATGAACATTTCTCTTTCTCTAAATGTCACTGATCTTCTGCATTCCAAACAAAATGATCAATGCTTTTTTTTTTCCTTTTTGGTTTGTGGGTTATGTGTCACTTGTTATTTGTGTCATAACACCAAATAAGGTCCTGAGGAAGTGCTGTGAGCCCGTTCTCTATTTTATTTTTCTCTCCAGTCTCAATTTAAAAAAAGGTAAAAATGAAGTCTAACCATTTGAATTTAAGCAAAAATAATTTGGAAAAATAATTTTATTTAACACACACAAATGACCTTAATTTAAGTTAGAAGATATGAAGTCTTTCATATATTAATATTCCCTCTTCTATAAATGTTTAACTTAAATTAAAATTTATA
This sequence comes from Micropoecilia bifurca, assembly GCA_903067075.1. NCBI lineage: Eukaryota > Metazoa > Chordata > Actinopteri > Cyprinodontiformes > Poeciliidae > Micropoecilia > Micropoecilia bifurca. The sequence continues at coordinate 23,500 of CAEGAF010053447.1, forward strand.
CTTTAAGTATAAATTAAACTTTGCATCTGAATTTTGGTGCCTAAAATGTAAGTCATCAGAATACTGGCTGTACCGTGTTTCATCTTGGTGTGTTTTCCCTTCAGATTGCTTCTGCTCAGTTTAACTGAGGTCTGGACTTTGACTGAGCCATTTTAACACATTCCAGGACACTCTTTGATCTAGACCATCCCACTGGAGGCTGCATGTTTAGAGTCACTGTCCTTTTGTTCCCTGTTTTGAGCGAACTGTTGCTCAGTATTACAAGCTATAGCAACATAATTATGATGGGATGTTTACAAATTCTGGTACATTAATACATCAATTTAAATGTGTTTGGAAAGAATCATACAACTGGAATACTATCAATAAACACCTTCCCGCCTGTTATATGTAATTTTCTCAAAATTACATATAATTTTGAGAAAGACAGACAGGTCGGATGTTCTTTTCACTTTTTCAGATACAAATCATTTTAGATTTTCCATCTTTTAAGTTTTAGTCAATATTTGAAGTAAAATTGTAAAGTTTTGCATTTTGAAATCTGGGCTAATGGAAAAGTTACTCACTGCGTATGCAGCATGAGGTAAATAGTTTGACTTGTTCAGCACATTTTTGAATCTGATGAGGTATAAAAAAAATGATTCACACAGTTTATCTTTCATTTACACAGCTGCTTTATGTAAGGTTCAGATTGCATCAGCATAAGCGTGTACAGGCTGCCAACTACACAAGTAGCTAATTTCCTCAGGACCGTCACACTGTGTACAAGTTTTCATGTAGCTGCAGATTTTAAGCCAGTAAGTCAAAAACCAATCTTACGGTTGGGTAAATATGTAACTCATGAGTCAAAGTGACAAATTAACCACACGTTGATATTCATGACAAATAGATTCTTTTTTCTTGACACTCTAACAAATATACAGCTTTTTGAGCTTCTGAGTTGAATGAAAGAAGATGTTTGAATAATTTTGAACCTAACTCTGCTTTCTACTGTGAACTGTTGGCTGTTCATTCATACTGCATAGCAGATATCAGGAAACGTAGCATTACATCAAAGTTGTCTTGTTTTATGAAAACTAAAGTATCTAATTCTGTTTGCCACCAACACTACTGGATTAGGAAATACTGAACATGTTCTCAGTTAAGGAAATGACTCTACAGGGTGCAGATAAAGCCAACTTCATATATTAACTAATAAGTTCATTAAATGCAAAGCTCTGTAGTGGTGACTGTGACATATGTGTGGCATCTCCTTTGGTCCCAATATAAAAATTCTTATATATGATTCATAAAACCTCAATATGGAGTGTTTATAACTAAAACAAATGTTTCAACAATGTAATATAAAAAAACTAAATAACTATGTTACTTTCAGTTTTTATTAAAAAAACACAACATAAAACAAATCTGACTTTGCAAAAAGAATCCTTGAAATTGGGCCTCTGTCTCTTTAAGAAGATCCTAAGTTGATCATCTTAAAGAGACAGATTTTACATAATGAAGTAAACAAATATTTTGACAAACTCAGAAATTCTAAAGCATGAAATAGAAACAAAAGTAAGTGAACTAAAAAATGAATTGTAATACTATGCTGTAAATTATTCACTTTTATTTTATCTGTAAAGATATGTCTAACCCAGAACCTGGAGGAGACACATCTGTGTAGCAGCAGGCTGTTTTTAATAAATAAAAGTTGTCCTCTTGGTTGATGGGATTTTGTTGTTACTGTTGCTATGACCATAAAGTAGAAGGGAAAGTGTTTTAGTTTCATTTCTTAAAGAAAAGTTGTATGTGTTGAAACTGAAACTGGCAGTTCTGAGCTTCGCAAAAACACGGTGACTAGAATTTGGCCACAATGTGTCTAATTTATGCATCTCTGTTAAATATAATTTCATCTTAGAAAATATCACATCACAAAGAATGCTTTGGTTGATGAAATCAGCCATTTCATCAACCAGACTTGGAAATATCTAAAAGGGCAAATTACACAACAACATGTTTGCTTTTAAAATATTTGTTTTGTTATTAGTATTTTTCTTTTACATTTTAAATGTCTACAATGCTTCTCCATTCTGTTCGAGACTGCACAAAAACCCTGTTTTTATTTCACACACATTTTAAGTAAAATATGTCTTACATATACACAGGTGATATCAGACAAAGTCTGAAAATGCCATAAAGTATAAATTACAGTCAGGGATTCTGGTACATCCGTCCTGTTTCTACCTAATGTAGCCTTCCTCTGTTTTCATGTCATGCTTAATGAATACGTTTGTGTTTGTGGTTTTTGATAGCATGAAGTCATGACTCATTGTGACTCAACCTCCTCTGGCAGGGCTTCCACCGGAGGCTGGCAGGCCAAGCTTAGTGGGGGTGTGTGGCGTGAGGAGGGAGGGGAGTAAACAGGGAGAGGCCAAGAGGTAGCAGCAGGCCGGGCTGGAGAGACTGGTGGGGAGGGAGGGGTGGTGAGGGGGCTGAGGGGAGCGGAAGGATGTGGCGAGTGTTTTGCAACAGGAGGGGGAAGAGGTCAGCTGCAGGAACTCGGAAGTGAAGCTGGATCACTGACAAATAAGCCAAAATTCGCCCACACACAAACACACGCACGCGCACATACACAGCCACTATTAACTGGTTTATATAGAGCGGCTGCCAAAGGAGACGCCACTCGGAAGCTATAGAAAGCCGCAGGCAATAACTGTGGATCACTTGGGGCGCAGGGGGAGAGACGTCTGAGAGCTCAATATGATAAGAAAACGCGATCCAAACTGTGCAAGACGGCAACGTTTGGCAACACATTACACAAGGAAACACTTTGAGCAATATAAACTTTCTCTGATAACAAAAAGAACTGTAAACAGAACGTCAGACGTGAGCGTCCAGTCAATGATTATCATCTTCACTTGCTGTAAAATCATATCCCAGCCTTAAAATGCGACAGCTATCATGGGACACTGGGATATAATTGCAGAATAATTGCTTTATTGCACAACACGGCAGAGGAGAGTCCAAGTAAACCTGTTGACTGACACTGAGTTATCAGAAGAAATCTGCTGAACAGTGAACAGCTGTATGTCATATTTCAGGTTAGTTTCCTTATTACCACTGGTGTAAAGTGACAAAGACTAACCACATCTTACTTTTTTCCTCTCGTTCTCTTTCTTTCTTTTACTCTTTCCTTTGTTAGATGCAGCAACTACAGTGGTGCACGTTGTGAGCAAGTTAGGAAAAATAAGGTTTAATGTGATTCCAGAGAAACAGCCCCTCCTCCACATGTTGCTGCACTCTGACACCCGCTGCATGAAAGAAGACTAACACAACGTTGCCTTGCTTACAAGACGGAAGGATTAATCAGTTTGGAAAACAATTCTAGCAGACATAGTGTGGAAGCTAATAGAGCAAGTCTTCTCAAATGTATGTGTATTTTTGACCTTTGAAGCTGAAAGATTGGATCCACCACCTTGTTACTGTCAGTCTGCAGGTGCTGTCTCCGTCCTTCATGGACATTAAAAAGGTGCGACAACCACAAGCGTTAGTACTTAATATCTTAATGGGCCAGTAACACTAATTTTTTTAAAAATCGCCCCACAGTCACTGCATATTTGAAAAGATGTGAGCAAAAATTTTTAAGGGAAGGAGAAGTGAAACTCTCTCTGTGCATCACTGAGAAAATTCAAGATTTCACAAATAGGTCAAAATGATACTCATCTGCAAGTCCCATTGTTACTTCTAGGTGCTTAGATGTTTACAGTAAAGTTGGTTATTGCAGTACAGCAAAAATGAAAGAAAAAACAAATCTGATCCTTGTTATATTTTTGTTTTCCATGAGATAGCCGTCACCAACACATTTGTATTTGTCCAAAAATACAAATGATCGCCATCTTCCTCTTATTTAATTTAGCACTGAAACGGCACTCAGCTGTTTCAGGTCTGACTCAACTCATTCTTCCAGCAGGACATGTCAGCAGCGTCTTGGTGCCTGAGTCACCAAATCAGTGGGAACAACGGTTTGTCCCGCCACTCACCGCCTCTTCGTGCTCCTTCCAACAGTCGTAGTCTGTCGCCATGGCGATGCTGGCGTAGCACAGGCCGGCCTCTTTGGCGAGGACCACCTCCGGCACGGTGGTCATGTTGATCACGTCGGCGCCCCACTGTCTGAACATCAGGCTCTCTGCCCGAGAGGAGAAGCGGGGGCCTTCGATGGTCAGCATGGTCCCTCGCACGTGGCACTTGACCCCCAGAGTGCGCGCCACCTCCACCAGAACCTGTTGGTGGAGGTAACGGAGCATCTGAGAAAACTGGCTGTTTATGAAGCATTATTGACCTCTGGAAAGGAGAACAGCTCAAAGGCAGCAGCCGTCCCTCTACGGTGTGGCAAATATTCTTTGACAGTAATGCCAAACTTACCTCTACAGTTAGGTCAAAAATATCCACACACTCACATGACAGATTTCGACTTCGACTTATCTTTTTTTACCGACCAAGTTAATTTTACCAACATGTCTCTGATGTTGCCGAGTGGCCTAGTCAGAGTCCTGACTTGACTGTGACAGAAAATCTGTGGAGGGAGCTAAACATTAGGGTGATGGCAAGGAGCTCTACCAGCCTTCAGGTCCTGAAGCACGTCATCAGAAATAATTCAAAACACCAGTGGAAACATGCAAAAAAGATGGCAATCAATAATAACAAAGGTTCGATTGATTAGGGAGGTACAAATAATTTTGGCTGCGCCACGTATTATTGTAATTTTTCATCCATCCATCCATTTTCTTTACACCCTTGTCCCTTAGTGGGTTTTTTTTTTTTTAAATTTGTCACTCCTTTTATATAATTTCATTATTTTATTTTTTTGTCTGAGATGCAAGATTCTGATATACCTGCTCATCCTTCTAGGGAGAGGAAGAGTACACCCTGGAGAGGTCAATAGCTTCAGTCAAGATGTTCTATTTTAGCCTGGCCCCAGAATCTCGCTGCAGAGGAAGGTGACCAGCACATCGTACCTTTTTTTTTTTTTTTTTTTAAACAAACTCACCTCTCTGGTTTTGTTGCAAAAAGGCTCAGCCATGGGGATGTGACAGACCCCCGGTGGGCTGGTGGGCTGTCCGTCATACAGCGTCTGAGGCCTCTTGGTCGTCCTGGAGAAGAGAGACTCAAAGTCTTTACTGGAGCATATTTACAAATGCTGCTGTTGCAAATTCATGTCAAAATCAAGATAAACCATATCAAAGTGAAACATCTTACTTTACAATAAAAGATCTCTTAAAAATAATCAGCAATTTCAGTATTAAACTGAATAGTATATCAGGAAAGTATGTGATAATGTTGGGGAAGGTTTACCGTGATAATATTCCGCTAATATTACAAATAACCAGGTGCTTCATTTTTACAAAGTTAATGTTCGTAAAACATTAAAAGTTAAAAAAACGTTAAAAGTTAATGTTTACTTGTGTTTACTGCTGAGAGCAAACAGCATGGTGTCTATTTAAGAAGCTAATGTTTAATCCAGTACAATCAGCTTTTTGCAATATGTATTTTTGCACAAATTAATACTGCAAAGTTGATAAAAGCATTAACACCAACAACAATATGCATTGAGTGGTTTCTAATACCGTAGACTTATATAGTCTATTGTATCTCTGACACTCTGCTTTTCTCATCTATCCAGGACAATAAAAGTATAGTGATAGAGAAGCAGCAGTTTTTGTTTTATAAATAAAACAAGTGTCCTCTGTGTCAGTGAGCTGAGTCAGCCGTAGCTTCATCCTGTCTCCAATTAGCTCATAATGCAGATAAACGGTGGCAAGCACACAAATAACCTATTGACTTGTCCTAGCGAGAACATCAGGCCTTCTGTGGTTCCCTGAAGCCTTCCAGCTGGGTTCTCTGTCATGAATCCCATGAGCTTTGGAGTCAGTAAAGGTGAAGGAAGAATACATTTTGTTCTCTTCACGTCTTACACTACGAGCATGAAAACATGTTTTCAGATTTATATATGGCATTCTTTGTCATGGGTTTGATACCTCTAGAAAGGAATACTAAATGAAAGGTGTACAGTCGGGCTGACTAAAAGTGACTTCTTGCTTTCTTGTGTTTCCTCAGAGATCGTCGAGTCGAAGCAGCATTATCTTAGACATCCAAAGTATGAACACCTCTGATGCCCTGCCCTCGTTTCTTACTCACAACCGTGGCATTGGATGATTAACGTCAGCCTTTAAATACTTTCTGCAAGCTTTGCAAAGCTTACCGTCAAAAGCAATAATTTAGGTGGGACAAAGCGTGAGCCGAGAACAATGCCTGATTATATCAAGAAAAACGAGTTATCCTTGGCCTTGCAGTTCACTTGTATTTAAAGTGCATTTTCCACATTGCATATTTACGAAATATTTCATATATTCCTGATACAATCACAAGGAATTAGCAATACAAGACAAACATTATTGAAAGGTAGTCAGAAATTTACGTTTACGTGTTTGAATGTTAAGAATACTATTTAGAGATTGTGATGACTTTTTGCAGAATAGAATGGTTACACAAGATATAAATGAAGGAGTCAAAAATAAGAATTGGTTACATATATTTGAATTCAATGTTGACTCTAATTGATCCACACCGGGTCAAAATTATACTCATAAGCTAAAATACATGAATGCATCCCACTAATGTGTGGATTTCAAACTCAGGAACACTGCAGTTTTTGGTAAGCATGGTAGAGGCAGAATCATGTTGAGGGACATGTATGTCTATACTGACTGACTCAGTGTGGATTAAAGAAACTTCTGCGCCTACTTCTTATTTTTACTCAAGCTTGTTTATTGAATGATCATCCCACCTGGGAAATAAACACTTCAAAATAAATAAACACAAGCTCAAATTTAAAAAAGTTTTGCCAATTCATGTATGTAAACTTGTATCACTGGGTCTACAATCACTTTTCAACTTGTCTAATTAAGATGGTGCCATGCATGGTGTTGATAAGAAGTAAAAATCTGAGGCATATACAAGAAAAACCAGACACAGGCTGGCTTCAAAGCAAAATTACGAGGAGCCATTTACCAAATGTTCCTTAACGATAAGTGTGTGGAACTTTCAAATGAAGGAATGAAGAGATGTTAAGCATATCTGAAACCTCCCATTATTCCTGAGACAGCAGCCGTTAAACATGTACGACGAGTTCATTTAATTTTCTAAATATGCTGCCCGGCCAGTTTGGAGCTGAACGTTAGCTATTTCATCAACCGCAAAGATCTGCGGCCGTCGCCTGAAACGAGAGAATGGAAGCAAAGACAAAGTTGAGATTTAGATTTAAAGGAACAGAGGACCTTGGTACAAACAGACAAAGGCATCTGTTTATTAAATGTTCAGCTTCTGCACGATGAGTTAACGAGATGGGCTGAGCTAAGGCGATGCAATCACATGCAGTGGGACAAGTCTGAGCAAGTCCCAATGTTTAACTTCCTCATTTCGGATGAATAAGTCATGGTGAGGATAGTTCAGCTGGTTCCTCAAAACACTCAACAAAAACCACAGGCTGAAATGTCGGAGAGCAAGTTATTAAGATCGGCTTGACTCGCCTTGTGCCAACTCACGGGTCACAAGGACGTTGATTCAAATAGGAACTTTGAAAATGTACAGCCATGTCTTGGGAGACGGCATGCTCTCGTCTAAACTGGCTGTCTTTTCAACGTATGGAGAAAAAAAGATAAAAGAATAGCGGCGCGTTCGCCTCGAGGCGAGAAACAGCTGAGGAAGAAAGTCTTAGCCACAAGACAAAGATCTTTATCTTTTACCATCAGTGGTAGCAATCTGAACATGTGAGACAAAACACCTGAAGAAGAGAAGCAATAAATGCCTGGGTATTCCGTCACCCGTTTTTTCTTCTCTTCACATTTTATTACTAATGTTCTCTGAAAAAACTCCAAGTCCTTGCTAAAAGCAAAGATGTTGGTACTGGGACTGCATGAAATCAGAAAAACCCACATCTAGACTATTTTACTTAATCACAATGTCCCACCACTCTCTGCCAAACGTATTAGCATCTATGCGTTAATTTGCTGTGGTGCTGTAATGTATCTCAAGATTAACTTACACACAGACGGACTTCACTTACTGTACTAGTCACAGGACTTCTGAGGGGAACTGGAGTTGATTTAGGGGAATCACAGTAAAATGGGACTCAATAAAGATCAGCACCACATTTTTCAATTTTTTTTTTTTTTGATAAAAACTAAAAAATAGACAACCATTCATTGTTTTCCTTCCACTTACAAAGGTCTGTGTTCGAATCTGAATAAAACACAGACATTTGTGGTTGTGACGTGACAACATGTTCAAAGGTTCCAGAGGTTTAAATACGTTTGCACCGAACTGAACGTCCAATATAATTTCCTCTCACCTCAATAAGCATTACATGTCAAAACACTAAACACTGCAGTAGAACAAAAACTCTTCACAGGTTAGAGATTAGACGTTCAGCTGTTTACCTCTTAAAACTACCTTTAATCTGACCCACAGTCGGTTATGTTACCATGCCAACTAAATGCTGATTCAGTTTGACCTCACCCTGACCTTGGGCTGTAGAATCCTCCCACATCAGTACGGTTCTGCTTCTTCAATGTCAGCTCAAGTCTGGATATTTGTAAAGCATTTTTACAAAGCTATCCTGGTTGCTATTGCTAATTATCAGTATTAGACAGGAACAAAAATGCAACCTAGTCGACCAACAGGCTCTGCTGTAATTTTAGCGGCAGTTATTTAATATAAACAGCCCATATGAAGACCGCAGAAGTCCACACCAAGTATTGAAAAATAAAACCAAACATCCGTTCGTAGAGGTTCAACAAACGTGAACATTTCCCCCTCCTCTTAACTGTCAAACCAAACACACAGACCAAGTAGACGTTACACAGGTTTGGCAAATTACTAATCAACTTATTGTGTATAAACACTCAATGTGAACCGACAATAGAAATTCTCATGCAAGAACAAAATCTCACTGAATGAATGTAGTGACTCATGGGAAAAAAAGAAAAACACAAGAATATATAGAAGAATCTCTGTCCCAAAAGTTAAGACAATGATTTTAGTAGTCTCCTCGCTGAAATATCACGCTTTCAATTTGTTTTCTCTTTCACTTCAGCAAACTGCTACAAAAATTACTCTGGAGAAGTTTTCAGGATCGGGGGGGGGGGGGGGGGGGGGGGGGGGGGGGGGGGGGGGGGGGGGGGGGGGGCGGGGGGGGGGGGGGGGGGGGGGG
>CAEGAF010053457.1:0-27589 GCA_903067075.1 Micropoecilia bifurca
ATATATTCTTTTTCTTTTAAGGTATTTGTTAAGACTGTAACTGTGTTGTGACAGTTTGGTGTGACGCAGATAATCTATGAAAAAATATATAATATTTCCACCTCCAGAAACCACCAATCAGTATCAAGAGGAGGGTCTTAGTGCTGTCAATCTAGCAGATGTATGCGTCACTCAGTGTGCTAATGGTGGAGAAAAAACATACCGCCATCATTGGTGACCATGCTAACTAGCCTTAGCATTCATGGCAGGTTCTGCTACTGAGAAGAAGATGTAGCTTCCTAATGAGCCAGGGGGCAGGATGTGAGCATCATGTGCACAAGAGTGATTGACATCAATTAGGAATTCTAAATATATGGGTTGCTTTTCACAAACATGTAAAAGCTATGTAAAAACATGTAAAAGTTATGAGGGCAGAGGGAGAACTGGAAGAAGACAGATTAGCTTGATTTTTTTTTTGGTCACATACTATCCGTCTCATGCCAAACCGTCACAACATAGTGACTGTTTTAACAAATATGTAAAAACATATATAGATATATAGATATATATTTTAAATAAAAGCTATACACTGTAGCTTTAACCTATTACAACATAATATCTGCAAGAAAAATGTCTGCATATTTGTCGACTTGAAGCCCACAGCTGCTTTTGAGGTGAAGTTTTGTAAGTAAGCACATTTTCACCTGTTTGAAATTAATCATGATATTTCCAGCAGGGCCTCAATATCCACTGCATTTCCTTCAAAAACAAGCATTTTAGTAGAAAATTATGCAGACGGGAGCAGGCTGGCACTTATTGCTGTTGATATTCAACGACTTCCTTGCTGATTGTCGGCTTTATTTAAAAGTGGAGCTGGTGGTTTTGGTGGTGTCCTTATGACTCACGGAAAACAAACTCAGTATTACCCAATTTTTATCTTTTCATATTAATTTAATGCAAATGATGACAACAATATTGCCATCATTTGCATGTTTTTAAATTTTTATTTCTGTTTTTTAATGCTACCCTTTTGGCAGTGCAACTTTTAAAGGTAATGGATTATACACTGTCATTCGCAAACTCTCAAAGTCTTTTCTTTTTTTTTTAACCTAAACGCTAAAACAGATTGATACTAATTAGCTTCGTGAAATTCTTTAATCGTCACCAGTTTTCCTTGAGCTGTCTTTTTCCTCCTAATTAATCTCGGCAATGTCATTTAGTGAAATGCAGGGTTATTTTTATGCAAGAAAAAAAAAGCTCTTTTGAGATGTGTCAATATGGTCCAGTGGTTTTCATAACTTTCAGAGGGATAACTTCACCAAATTAACAGCTGACCCTTGTTGTTGTAAGCTCTGGTATTAAGGAATGAAAAGGAAAAAAAAAATACTTTCTTTCAGAAGGAAATCATGCATTCTTGTCTAGATGTAACACGGTTTAGTTGATTGTTGGCAGAAAGAAAAACACAAGGGAAGCTGTATCAGCTATTTTCTGATGTAAGCTTTTATGTTTGTATGAATTCATTTGGAAATTGTGCATCAACCGATGACAAAAGATTTTATCATTAAAAACAGAGAAATTTACTTAAAGTTGTATCTAAGTAAAATTTATATTAGAATTCTGTTTTACAATCTATCTAGCTAGTCACAGAACTATTTTAATACTTTTACAGTTTAGCTTACCACAGCAGCAGCATTAGCCGCTCCATCTTGTGCCTGTACCCTCAGATGTGCGCAGGGTATCATCAGGGTACATTGTGGTCTAGTTACCAGGACAACAGACTGTCTCTAAATGAACCAGTGGTTTTCGCACCACTAAGGACAATTTAGAAACCAATTAACCCAACATGAATGATTTTGGACGAAAGGAGGAATATCGTCACAAATTAAACATGTAAAAGTAACCCAACTTTAATCTGTTCAGTTGGTGCGATTAGGAGAACAACAGCCAAATGTGCAAGAAATAAATAAAGTGAAAATAATAAGTTGACTGTCGTAAAAATAGGAATTCTAAATATAATGTCAAAAAACTAACAAAGGACAGCATCATTTAGAGCACAAATCAAGGAAATTGAATAGATCTACCCTCATACATGGTGTGCATTGTCACTGAATTCAGATTAGTGCTGTGCAATGTATCAAGTTTTTCAATTTACAGAGACTGAAATGGTTTTGTTTCTTTGCTGCTGTTGTCTTGTTTATTAAAGGTCTGGAGTTGTCCACAGAAACAGGCAGCGGTTGTTATTTCACTAATGAAAAACATCTATGTGTGACCGATGGCTACAATGAAATATTTTTATTCATTCTGATTTTGTATTTAATTAAAGACACACAAATGGTCCACACCAGTACAATTTTCCATTTTAGTATAAGATAAGATCCGGATTTATCTAAAAGTATCGTGATATATATTGTGTATCGTGATATAAAGGAAACATATTGGGATATTAGGTTTTTCTCCTGTCATCCAGCCCTAGAATGTTGATCATTAGCAGGACCAATACCGACATTAATATCAGATCAGTTCATCTATATCTATAGATCTAAACACGCAGTAGATTTTTACAATACGGCTCCATTTAGTGAATACTTTTAAATATTAACAGAATGTTTGTCAAAGTGCTGGAGCTACGGAAAGAATCACTGTCCTCATAAGAGTTCAGCAAGATTTCAGAAACATATACAAGCAATTTCCTATTACATTCATTTAATCAATTTCACCTCTGATACTTTTAATAATACTTTTATTTCATCCTCCTCTATGATCATGATCTCACAGGACTTTCCAGCCAGTGAAGTTTGAATTTCTTCATTTCTTCGTCTCTCTGTGTCCAGACTGACGTCTCTCAACGGCCTCTAATAGGAATACCCAAAAGTGTCACATATGAGCCACCCGACTCGTACATATTATTGTAAACTGGAGATTTCCCATTCACCCACAGCAGTCATGGAAATTGCATTGTCCTGGTTTGAACGATCAGAAAATGAAAGTAAAGGTTTGAATATGCAGAAGTGATGTTTGTTCAGGCTGCAGTGTCACCCAGCTCAGACTTCCATCCACAGCGCAGCAGGTCTCATTGTTTCAGCAGAGCCATCACTGCTGTCATCAACCAAGTAGTTGGAGATAATAACAGCCAATTATTCTGCTGTGGTCACAGGTCCATCATGGTTTGGATGGTGTCACGTCTGACAGCTTCACCGCTTAATTTGTCTCCATCTGAGCCAATGAAACTGAGACCTGGACACATTTAAACCCCACAGGTAGGACTCTGTTGATTCTATGTTTGGGTTTTGAAGTGATTTTTCAGTGCAATGTCTAATTTTTATTTTTTATTCGGTAACTGGCAATTTCATCCTACATTAAATATGCAGGAGAACTAATTCACTGACGTATTTAAACACTGTGTGTTTCTGTCATATCAAGTCAAGTAGACAGCATTGCAACCAAAGACAGCTCCACTGCTCTACATGAAATGAATTATTAATACCTTTATGTGTTTACTGTCCTACCTCTTATTTGATTTATTCTGTGTTTTAGTCCGACTGTGGTTTGTGTTTGTTTTAAATTAGCTTTAAAACAAACTTTTGCAGACCTGAACTATCTTGAATTTTCTTGTGGTAGTTCAGTGACGTGTTGGACGTTTTGCAAAGGTTTTCACGTCCCCGTGTTTACGTTGCATCTCGCTGTCAACAGGCTTAATTGTGTTTTATTTTGAGCACTTCAAAACTTCATTACAGGTGATAAATTTACTCCGGTCGGATCAAACGCCTGAAACTTAGTCGTGTTAATAACTCCTGGTTTATAGACACTAAAGAAAAATGTGATTCATTTTATTAGGACATATGTTAATTAACATGTCTTTAATATTTCTAATAACTAGACCGGCGTGTCTCAGTCCTGAGGGCCGCAGTCCTTCATGTTTTCAATGCGTCTCTAATCCATCACACCCAGTTCAGACGATTGCATTAGCCTCTTAGCATCCCTCTGAGTGCTGCATAGCATTCTAATCAGACACTCATGTCAGTCAGATATGTGACAGGAGGAAAACTCATAAAGCCCCCAGAACAATGGGCCCCAAGGACCGAGGTCCAGATACGCTGAACTGGACCGTCGCCTACAGGTTATGCTCTGTGAGGCGTTTCCTCTCGTCTTATCAGGTCTGTTTTTTCCTCTTTTGTTGCTTCGTTAGTGTTGTTGTTTTTCAGTGCCACCTTTTTTCTTCCTTTTTTTGGCAGATTTTGGGTTCAGGTCAGTTTCTTTATCGAGCTGCATTTACTTTGATTTAAATTGTTGATGGTTGTTTCACTTCTCAAAGCAGCAGAGAAAGTGGAGTTTTTCCACATAGCATCACCTGCCAATTAAAGGTTCAGCTGCAGATGTGAGGTTCTCGCTTTACCTTCCTCCAAACTCGTGTAGGCACATATACATCCAGGAAAACATGCAGGTGTGTGCACACACTCCTAACACCTGAGATATTTACCCAAACACACACACACACACATGTGCCCATACGCACAATATCAACATACAGATCTTTGGTTGTGACAAGTTGAGAAAGTCAGTCAGTCTACTGTAATAATCAAATGACCAAATCAGAAAACTATGAATCATCCCATCAAAACTGGCCGTCAGCTGTAAAAATCATATTGAATTTATTTTTGCTAAGAGAAATAATCACATGAAGCAACAATGCATTGGAATCACAGGCTGCTTAGGGAAATGAAAATCAACATACTGCTTATGTTCAGCCATTTGGTCATTTTGTATCTTTGCAATCAAAAGTTATAAAACTAACATTAATAGTGTCAATACACGGATTAAACTGAGTGAATTTAAATAATCGTACCTTCAAACCAAATGTCTGCCAGTTTCAAAGATACGGTGACGGAATGCTAAAAATATGTGGGCAGTCTCCATGGTTTCCAAAAACAACATATTGAATATCTGCTCGTTTTAACTTAAATTACCTGGAAAAATGTTTTAAAGAGTTTAAAAATAATGTTATAAACGTTTCACACATGACCGCCAAATAAATCTTTAATCATGATGTAATTCCTCTTTATTACGTTGTTAAGAACATTACATGCAAGAGCAGTAACTCTTCAGGCCTCTGCCTGTCCAACGAGTATTAAGTGTTTCAAAAGTTGGATATTTGGGGATAAAAAAACTCAATTTACTTCAGTTTTTTATTGATCCAGAAGCTGCTGTGATCCAGCACCAAGTAAAAATTTTTTTTTTTTTACTTTCTGTAAGTTACATTTTTAGCTTCCACACACAGCTACATTTATTGCCACTAAGGGTAAATGTGAGTCTTCCTCCATTCCACATGGCAACAAGTAATCAGCTTCTGAGTTATGTCATATCTATACACCAGGGAAACAGAGTTATACAGTGAATTAGAGTTTCTGAAAACTTTTGTCAACTTTTTAAAAGTTAAGTTATAATTTAACATGTTTTCCCATACATTCTTTTTTACAGCCATTGTGCCACTGGTGATTTTTTTTTAAATACATTAACCCTCCCACAGTCTTAAGAGACAAAGACAATTGGATCACACAAGGTTTTCACCAGCGGAGTTTCACTGACCCGGCATGCACTATGAAGGGGATTTTTTGTGTGGTTTTGGGAACTGACGGTCTGATGGGTCAACCCTTTGTATCCCCTGTTGCCGACTATGACATCTACCACTGTTCAGACCACGGGACGGCTAAAAGGTGACTTTATTCCATTTCAGAGTAAGATTATGCTATGGCAATAGAAGATGAATCTATGTCAAGTTAACATGGTTAACGGGGTTAACAGGTTGCCATTAAAAGTATCCAAACCATATTCTAGGAACCTTTCCTGTTTGTCTGCTGTTCTCGTCTGAAGCTGTGCCTTTTAGCTAAAATTAAAACAGCTAAGGCTACTTAAACCTGCCTGTTTTCTTTTGCTGTTTGAATTAATCCAAAAAGTGGAGTTGACAGACTCCAATTTTGAATCGACTGTATTAACTGAAGAAATAAAACCTAAAGAGTTTAAGACACTCAGTAACCGACAATAGTGTTGATTGGCTGCCCTCATTTTTCGAAGCAATCCATGTAAATAAAGCATTTTTGGAGAATTTAATTACTCTATGTTTTAGTTATCTAACTCAAAGTGTAGCCGACAAGCAGAACGAGACCAGAACAATGTCCAAATAAGGAAAGACCGCACTCAAATCAGAAGGTACAAACAACTCCATCCATCCTGTAATGCTAATGGATCTTGTCATGCAGCTCTTTGAAGCCTTCATCTGCATCATGAAATATTTTATGAGCTCTCAGAAATGCAGTAGCACCAAGTATTCTCACGGTCCATTAATGCCGGCGTGATGCTGTCATCCCGCCTCGTTCAGCCGCCGAACACCAGACATTCAAATAGCCGAAACCTTAACTTGCTCCGGCTGCAGGCAGAGATCAACGGGAAGCGGCTCCCGGCTGCGCTCAAGGTTTCTTTACTTAGAGAGATATGTAGTGTTTTCATATGCATTATGGCTGCTTATCAGTTTGTAAGGGTTTGTGTTACTTTTCTAGAGAGAGAGAGAGAAAAGCAAAGCAATTAAACACATAATTGCACATCTTTGTGAGGGATGTAAATCAAAATAATGTGCCTATTGTTATGACCAGCGTTTATTCCATCATGGAACCAACTAGAAAATGAAGTCTGCTACAACAAAATGTAAAGTTTCTGTCTGATCAGCTGTCTGACTCAGACCAGAGTAAAAACTCATTTCATTTTTATCTCTTAATATCGTCACCTGGATCATTTTTTTTATTTCTTTATTTACCAAATTCTTGTTTTTAAAAGTCATATAATCTTCTGCTCGTACAACCATCACACCCTTGAAAGAAATAACGGTTGAAATCTGTTCTTAAAGACCCAATTCATTGGTGAATATGCATTTATACTGTTCACCTGCAGTGGAGGATAAAGAGATTTTGAAAATGGCCGAATTTGTACTGTTAACACATTTTCACGGACCGAGAATCCTGTTTGCCCTTTGGCTGCTAATACAGAGAACTTGGGTCAAGTCCTGAGAGGCCATTTCCACTTCTGAAGGAATGACACGCATGAAAAAGACCGAAGAAGAAAAGAAAGACAAGGAGTCCAAATGAACTGATATTGGAGACAGAGAGAGGGGGGGGGGAGCCTAAGGAAAAGCTGAGCGGAGTGGCTGAAGGTGCTGCTGATTCAGTTAAAGTAAACCCTGCAGGAAACCGCTATCACTCTTTTCAGACAAAAGCAGAAGGAAGAACAAGGGAACGAGGGACGGAGAGAAAGATTAACGACAAGCAGAAGCTCTTCAACCAAGTGAAACAGAAGTACGGGATCCACTGGAATAAACGCTCCCTGTTTCTCAAATAGCTTTGTGTTGCATTGCAATGATAACTTGTACAACCTCGAGGCTCGCCGCTGTAATGCAATCTTACACGCTGCCGCCCACACATGCATACGCTTGCATAAAAAAAAAAATCAAAATACTCTGGGTATGCACGATAGGAGCTGGGGAAGCTGTGGTTTATTGGGTCATTGTGGATTTCTTTCTCTCTGGATGAAATATGTGTTAATTTGCAAAGTGGCTTGAGGACAGTCAATATGAAACCTCTGTTTCTCTGCAGAGGAGGAAAGTAAGTAATAAAGCGAGCCTAAGAAGAGGAGAACGAGGGAAGATGTTCTAAGATTCGACTCTTTTTAAACCCCTGAAGGCTGGGCGATGTTGAGAAGTGGGTACATTTCCATAGTAGGGGATGAAGACTGAAAGACCTTTAGGGACCTGTATGACCAAAACCAGGGACAGCAACACTGAGCGTCATATTCAACGTTAAGTCAGTCGATTCATAATTTCTCTTGCCTTGCTAGTGTAACCCCAATGAATGACTGCAGGGCTCCAAGCACTAATTAGGTTTTTTGTTCTCTATCAAAGCAGTCAGCATGGACTGGTATGAGTTTCCTAAAGTGTGATGACCTTGAGTTAAGCT
The DNA here is from genome assembly GCA_903067075.1 of Micropoecilia bifurca. Classification (NCBI taxonomy): domain Eukaryota; kingdom Metazoa; phylum Chordata; class Actinopteri; order Cyprinodontiformes; family Poeciliidae; genus Micropoecilia; species Micropoecilia bifurca. The sequence goes on from CAEGAF010053457.1 coordinate 7,977, forward strand.
GCACAAAAACATCCCATAATTCTTGCTGTAATTATTCCCACTCTTGTTTAAAATAATAGAAGACATTGATTGTTAAGAGTTATATTAATGGTAAAACATTCATAAAGTCTAAAGTTGGTTACCTCCCAGATATGCTTCGTATAGTTTGCAAACTCTAGTTTTAAAAACAGCACCGTCTTGAAAGTCTTTTTTTATTATTCCAGTTTTTATTTTTGACCATCTCTGGACCATTTCCAAATCGCCAAATTTATCTTTCTTGTAGTTGGTGGGGAAAGGTTCAGCAGTCTTCTTTCAGCCGGCATAGAGCAACAACATGTGGGGGAAGGGCAGCGCTGCGTTGCTCAAAGAAAATTGGTCCCTCTGGGACTTTCTCTGGCATCTCATTATGTAGAAGGACTTTGAACCATCAGAACGATAAGATAAAAAAATTATATATATTTTGTGTTTTTAAAACAGAGTTTGCATGTTCTCCGGGTGCCTGCATGGATTCTCCCGGGGTACTCCAGCTTCCTCTGCACAAAACAATATGGCTGCTGAACACCTGGAATAGTCTTTTCTCCTTGTTGTGATCGCCATGTTGTAAAACTACAAGGTACTCCGCACGTTATTCTGCAACTGAAGCTGTGTGTGTCTTGAGTGTGTGTGTGAAGATGAACATACACACATGTGTGTGTATATGGAAAAAAATAAATAAATAAAAGGATTTGCCATTGAGAACCCTTATTAAATGTAGATCTGTTCATAACTCACACATAAGAACTTTCCCCTCCTGTCCCAGATCTCTGCAGTTGGAGCTTGTAGTTATTTATGAAATGCTATGAATCGTTGGTTAACGTTTAGAAGAACATATCTGTCTGTTTCACAGTACGTACTGGTACAGCATGTTGATAGGTTAACGGTGCCGTCACTCGGTCCCCTCGTAAACTAAACGATTGCTAATGATTGTGTGAAGATGCTATGTCGTTGCAAAGCCGTTCCACTCCACTCTCGCTGTTACACAACACTTTGGACGCGGATGTTCGTCCTAATAAATGTCATAAACCACTTTTCATTTGAGCGAGACCGTTTGTTTATCTCGCCAGCGGCGTTAAAGTTTGACAAGATCGTCAAATTGAAGGATGAGGTGACAGAACAGAACAGAACAGAAGCGTCTGCTGCCAGCGATTGGCAAAAAGATCTGACTTAACAAACCGCCGCCCACACGTGGGTCAGAAATGTTGCCTGATGTTGAAGCCGTACTGTTGTGTTGTAGACGGTTATGTTCTGGTCAACCAAATGTCTTTCTCCGAGGTTTTATCCTCAGTCCTCTTGGGCGGACGAGGCAAAGGAGAAGACAAGAACCAGTTGGACAGTATCTGCTTAATCTATCACTCATTCTGGATTACATTCACTTGGACACTGGTGTTGTCTTTGGCCAAGATGTGTTTTTGTAAAGGACAACACCAGGTTTGAGGGACTTTTTGCTTTAACCTGTGTAATATGTACAATAAAGAAAAAGTCCCTGACTTTAAAATTCAAATTCAAAAATACTTTATTGATTTCAAAGGAAAATTAAATGTTGTAACTCACAATGTCTTCAAAGAATCATTGCTAATGGTGATGGCTGTTTTCATGAAGGACTTCTTGTAGCAGTCTGTGATACAGTCAATCTGAAGACACCTCTGACTGAAGACACTAAGACTGAATTATGAAAATCTATTCCATGTGTGCATAATGATGCCAAACTCTTTATGAGGAAGTAGTGGTGCGACGTATCGTCTCACCAATAATAATATCATGGATTTATTTTTTTTACACCAGTGAAAAAATTAATGCTGCAATATTAAATGATGACATCATTTAACTGAACCAGACCTGTACGGTGGAAAACGTCGTATGATCCACTGCTGCCATTAACTTTGTTTATAGTTTCTTTCCCACAAAGTACGGTGCCTGTCTCCAGCGGTCATTGGTCAGGAGGTGGTGTTCACCCTGGACAGGTCGCCTGTCCTCTTGCATAACATCCTTTGATAATGCCAAGACTGCCAGAAAAAATACAAAGCTTAATTGAGAAACTAGTATTCAGAGGTGTTTTTGTTGGGCGGTGAAACTGAGTGGGGAATACAGACAGAAACCAGGAGTTGGGCCCAGTCAACCGTCATGCGATTTATCGTACAATGTATGACTATAGATACATAAGCAAATAGAAATAATGAATCAAACGGAGAACAGAAGGAGGAATGTGGAGACCTGGAGGAATTTTACAGGAGCTCAAAGGGAGGCGATGGGTGGGGGGGTAGAGAGGGAGCGGGTCAAGGGGAAAGACATCTGAAGAAAGGGAGGAAGACAAGAAAGAGGAGTACGAGGGGAATCTCAAGCGCCACTCTCCTGGGCTCAGCCTGTTGTCATAGTAACAGCAGCGAGGCAAGACGAGCGGCAGACAGGCAGATTCCCTCCTTCGTGATCTCAGCCTCTCTTTATGTCTCTCGCCCAGACATTAGTGGACAGCTGATCTCAGTCCCCGGTTGTGCCTGTCTTCTCGTTCCTCCGCCGATGAAAAATGGGCCGACAGCGAGGAGACCACCGGCTTCTCCACACACCGACCCCAACCAGCAGCATATCTGAGTGTTTATCTGTTTTTATTCTTATGCTTTTTTTTTCTTTCTCTTCCTTGGAGTTTTTTTTCCAGTACATAAACATTACAGTCCAATCTTTTCCTACTTAAGCGCACGCAGGAGGAATGTTGTTACATGGGAGCCAGTTTGAAATGCTGCTCCTGACTCCAGGCTCCACCTCAACCTCTGCTGTGCGAGCCGCTGACTGGAGAAGAGCAACAAACTACCAAATAAAACTTTGAGCTCCTCAGTTCCATCTTCTTGATTAGGTTGAAAGCCGATGCTCTCATTTTACTGCTGATTTGCTAAAAAATAATAAAATAATAATGGTTTGCAAAGAAACATTTTACCTACCAATGAGGAAATAGTGCTAAAGCAGCCACTTGGATTGTGATGAGATGTTTGGTAATTCAGCAGCTGCCATGAATCATAGAATTGCACAAATTGAAATGATCAAAGTAAATTTGCTTGATGGAAACACACCTATCCAAAAAAGAAAAACTTCACGTTTATTCATAAAAAGTTTTTGTGCTAGGATGCGGTGGGTTTTTCAGCTGTTTCTAAATAAATGTTTTCCACAAAACTGCAATGGAAAGAGATTTTTGCATCACTCAAGTCAAGTGATCAAAAACCAAATGTTACTACTGGTGAAAATGACAAAGACTCTTCTGTAAAATGGCCGACTACAATTTCCCCAAAAGCCGCATACGTAGCTCCTCCCAAGTATAAAGAGTTTGTTGCTCCAAACGCTGATGTTTCTTCTGATTGGCTGATAGATGAAGAGCCCTAGCGCCATGGCTGAATTATGAATACATCTCATGCAACTGTTTATATCTGATGCTGACATGATATTTTACAGCATGAGCAAGCTTATACACAACTGACTTTCATTTCATATCTTATTTAACAGGAACAGACATTTCTAAACTGTTTATTCAACGTCAGCCGAATATCGATAAATATTTGTGCACATTTGTGATAGAAGCGCAGCTGTAAAGACCCCGACATGCTTCATCCAAACTGCCCAGATCGGTTCTCATTGATGAACTTACAACACTTGAAAAATAGGGCCTTAAGAATTAATCTGTCTTAATATTAAAGTCTTAATATTAATTTACGACCAATAAAAAGGCCTTTTTGATGCAGCAGTGACTCCAATGAGGTGCTACGTTTGACAGGGATCTTCAGATTGATTACATTTATGAATGTGGAGTCTCTCATCTTAACGTTTCTATTGGAGTTGCTTGTGGTACATTTGCTGGCACATCAAGCACAACTAAAATGTGGCTATTAAACCAAGTACTGGTACTGATGTGTTGGCCATATTGGCAGGCACCAAGTCATGCGGAAACATTACATGCATTTCCACAAAGCTTTTCTGCTGAACAAGACATGCTCTAAAACTTCTTGGTAGACAACTGTGTTGACTTCAGACGTGGTTAGATGTGGTAAAGCTCGGTGGACCAACCCCAGCAGACGATACGGCTCCATAAATCATCCCTGCCTGAGGAAATGCTACACAGGATCTCAAGCTACTTGGAATCTTCACTTTGGTTTCCTCATTGCATGTGAAGTTTCCTTAAAACTGAAAAGAATATTCTAGAGTCCAGTTTGTTTTCTTTCACTTTAGATTTGATATCACTCTTTCTTTTTTACTTCCACTAAACATTTTCTTAACACGCTTGAATGTAGCATATAGTGAACAACCAAATGCTCTGACATTGGCCTACCTGTCGATTTTCTTGAATCGTTGAATTGTTGATTTCTCATAAGATGTAACTATTCACAAAAATTAACACTAACTGCTAATTAACACTCTGCTTTATGAATTGCTTCTGTACGTAGGAATGCTTCCTGTAGGAGTTTAATGAACAAATGAAAACCTAACCAAACATTTAATCAAAGAGAAGGCCTTCGTTTTTTGTTTTGTTTTGCAAATGCAGTTTACTGGCATTTTTACCTGTGTTTGAAAGGCAAAACGTCACAACACTTCATCCTTTTCCTATAACCCAATAAAAACAGAAACGAAAAATCCCCACCCCTGAATACAAATGCAAACCAAGTGGAAAAGAACCAGAACGAGGTTTCTTTTAGTTTTTCTTTTCTTTTTTTTAGTTGTAAACGATGATTGAAATCGTCTTTGCCATATGGACTCAAGTGGAATCCAGGTGTTAAATGAGATCATTCTGAAGCATCATTTTGTGTCGAGTCTTTTGCTGTTGATGAATTGCCATGTGGTGCTTTATTTCTAAAGCAAATCAGGGCCTTGTATTTAATTATAAAGAAATAAATCTTTAAATGGGCAGTGCAGTGCTTGTCTATTCATAAAGGTTCAATATTATTATTTGTCCGTCTAAGAAGCTTTATCTCTTAGCCTGCTTGACTAATACCTCTCGGTCACGCAAAAGCTTTAAAAAATAAAAAGTTGCGTTCATCGTGTGATACAAATCAGAACATCTAAGTGCCTCGTACAATGAAGAAGAAAAAAATCCTTTGCCCTTGTGTTGATACCTGCAGAAATGGAGCCTCAGAGGCTTTCCAGCAGGTGCTTAATGTAAAGCAGCTCAGCAGAAATGAATGAGAACCTCATAAAAATGTCCTCAACGCAGTGGGAAATGGCACGGTAGCTTTCAGAGGCGCTACAGCAGCGACGCTCGATTGGATAAAGTGGATGGGTGTCCGGGTTAAAACCCGAGTCAAACCAAAGCCAATAAAAATCACTGGTATTTGCTTTCGCTGCGTTAGTTTATGCCTATGAGATCCGTCCTGTTTCTGAAATGATTCACCTCACCGCTTCTCTGAGATCTGAACTTCACACACATGCATCATTATAATCAAGTCCTTTAGAATAGCTGTGGTTAACAAAGTGGGATCACTTTGTAGAAACAACGTTTTTCACTGAGTACAGGTGAGTGAAAACTGGGACATTTTTTCACCTTTGTCTCAGGGTGTGTTCAGATGGAGAAAATTAGTTTTTCTTTCAGTAAAGAACAAACCCATACTGCACTTACCTTTCTCATCAAACCGGCATTAAGCCTTTTTTGCTCATATTAATCATCCTTTTTAAGACATAAATTTCACACTAAGGCAACACATCACAGTGATCTGTGAGCAGCCATAAAACAAACTGTGCGAAGGTTCTGAAAACTTTTTATTATATTGTATTATGTTGTATTATAGTGTAATAAAGAGAGAACAATACAACGTGAGGTGACTAAAACAAAAAATACAAAGAAAATTTTAAAAAGTTGTCAACAAAGAAAACCAGTCACAATCATCAAAGCGCCCCTTGGGGGTTGAAAGACACAACTAAGGCATCTACTTCCTTTTGTAATTTCACTCTTGAACTGGAGCTCAAATAAACGGTTTGTTTTCCTTAGAGGCAGGAGACAAATGCTCCTGTTTCAGTCTCAAACATGCTGGAGGGAGCCACCCAAACCCCCTGACCCACCGTTCAAACCGCGCTTGAAGCACATAAGCTCTGGCCGTGGTGCTGACCGCGTTCACTAGCTATTTGTTCTGTTTGTGAAACCCACTTGCCGATTCTTGGCGTAAAACGTCGCAATTCAAAACTGAGAAGAGAAAAGTCATCAGTTCAGAATCATTACTGTTTATGATAGTTTGAGCTCAAGAACACAAGAAAACAGTCAGTTTTGGTTGCATTTAATGTGCGACATAACATGTCAAACGACAAACTTCAGATACTGAAACAGTTGTTATCGGCTCATATCTGGAAGTTTGCACCAGGACATAGATATATGGCAAATCCGTTATATGTAAACTAAAACAAACACCAAAAAGGCAGTGGACCAAGAACTAAGCCTTGGGGTACACCTATAGTGATTTTTGAAGCAATGACCTCTTTGCACATATGACAACACTTTTTTTTTACAATATACTAAACTTTTCTTAGAGAAGAAAATCCTTAATTGTCATTTCTGAGTAGAAATATTATGGCTTACAATGTAAAGATTTTAAAATCCAGCCCAAATATTGTATTCTGATTGTGTGATAAATTACTCTGTATTTAAGAAACTGTTACAAGTCTCTGTATATGACTGTGAAGATGTAACATTTGGGTAACTTCATGTCCTCTGTACCAAAATAACAACCTGATAACAATACAGAGTAAGGAAGCTGGTCTTAAATATGTTTATGAGCAAAAACAGTGTCAAAAACCTCTGACAACATTTGGCGAATCAGTTCTGAAATCACAAAGACAGACTATAAAATGTGAAGATGTAAAAATACCAATATATGGTGTTAATATATGGTGTAGTATATTTTGTGTAACCAGTGTAACCACTGCTTAACATAAGCGGCAAGGAAGCTATTTTATTTTATTAAAACTTTCTGGAAGATTCAGGTTAAAGTTGTTGGTTTAGTTTTTCAGGATATCTAAGCAAACGCTGGAGCATAAAGAAAAGTAAAAATCTGAAATTGAGCCCACAATAAACTAGTTTTAACAGGTTGAAACCCCGGTATACTTTTTATTATTATTATTGTTATTATTATTATTATTATTATTATTATTATTATTATTATTATTATTATTATTATTATTATTATTGCTAAAGCACAGTGACTGATTATTCTTGAGCAAAGTGGCCACAGACTCAAACAACCATAGCTCCCTACTGTCCTCTCTGGATAACTCTAGTGGTTTTCCACATTGTCATCAGGTCCAGATGCGTTGTCAACCCGACAAAAGGGACGCATAACCGACACTTGGCCGGGACGTTTCAGGATGACGGTAGCATCTGTGGGGCTGGAGCGGAGCAGGCGGACGCCTGCAGGGAAATGGAAAAAATGTCAAGAGAGATTAGCCGGGATGGAAGAGCTGGGAAGGAGACGGAGAATGTGAAGCAATCTGAAGACATGGCAGGAATCGTATCTGTGCATAGAGAGGACAGCTTTGTGTGTGTTTGTGTGCGACAGGACACACATTTGTGGTTGTCTGTTTTAATGCCTCGCTGGTTTGCTGGTCCACCACCTGCCAGCTTGTTTGCAAGAGTGTGTGTGTGTGTGGGGGTGTGTGTGTAGGTGTGCGTGTGCATGTGTGTGTTCACTGGCGACTGTGCATAAAACATTGGTTAGAAATGGAAGAAATCACCTCTGAGTTGCTCATCTGGTACAAAAGCCAGAAAAGTGCTCTAACTATTGTTACAAATGACATTGAATTCATATTTCTATTAAGATGTCTTAATGGGTTTTGATGGCATTTTAGTTTTATAAAATCTGATCATGTTTGGAAGCCTGCAACAAGACGTAGCTGTGGAAAATCCTTTATATGTAAACTAAAAAAATAATAATCTGAAAGGAAGTGGACCAAGAACTAAGCCCTGAGGTACACCTTTAGTCATTTTTGAAGCAATGATCTCTTTACACATAGTGCAAAAAAATTTCCCCACATTATGCAATGTACAATTTAACCCCTCTGATCTTTAAGAGAACAAGAGATCTCATTTCTGAATAGATAAAGCATGGTTTAAGATTTTAAAGATTTTGAAATACAGCCCAGGTTCTTTACTGCCATTGAATCAAGAAGCAAATAAAAGTAGGCCTGTCACAATAAATCAGTTAATCGCACAATAAATTAAAAGAAATTGAATAATTTTTATTTGCTTAATTCGTTTTTCTCTTTTCTCTCTCTTTTTACCAAAAACTGAATGATAAAAGTCTTCAGTTTGGTGCTTTGTGATCAACTATTCCTTTTTTGAAAGATAACTTTGTTTACACAGACTTCATCATTTATTTTATTTGTCGTTCCTGTTGTTTTATTTATTTTGAAATCTCTTCCAGTTCAAGTGTTTAAATGTTCATTACAAAAGGTTATTGATCCTTGAGAACCAATTATTATGCTACTATTGCTATCATATCGCTTGAAAATGGTCTAAAAACAACATTATCATTTATCGTAATATGTTCTGGGACAATTTATCGTCCAGTAAAATTTGTTGTTGTGACAGGTTTAATTACAAGAGTCTGAATGCGAGTGAAAAGATTTAACGGTTAGATAATCTCATGTCCTCTATATCAAAGTAAAAAAAAAATTGTCATTTTTGACTAGTTTATTGCTTCTTCTGAAGCACTTTATTTTTTGCTAGACTTAATTGGTTTTCATTTATTTCCCATTAATGTTTTTTTTGCTTAGTTAGAGGAAGCAAACTACAGAAAAACAGAGTAGAGACATCTTTATGTTGAAAAGGTATATAAACGTTTAAACAGTGAAAGTGAAGTGAATAATGGAAATAAGAGAAAAAAATTGCAAGAGGCTGTTTTAATTTCAAATCTAGTATTGATCAGCAGCTACTGCAATTTAAATTTAAATGAGAGGTCATCTTTTTTCCTTTTTTTCTTTTTTTGTCATCCTGGTGACACTTGAGCTGTATCCCATACTTAATTTTAAATTCAGAACAGTCACATTTGGACACAAAGAGCGCCTTTGTGAAAGTAAAGTGTGTAGTGAAGACTCCAGAGTCATCGGTCTGTCAGGGCCGACTCCCAGCATCCTGGACTGTCCTTTTTTAATCGAGGCTGTTTCAGATCTGATACCAGAATGAAGCTCGGGATTCTATCACTGACAAAACAATGTGCATCAAGGACAACGGTCATAATGAATCCACACAACACTTTCTTCCATCTTCTGTCGCCACGGTGTGCTTAGCATAAGTTCACAGAAGGCTTTGGCTTATATATGATGAATTTACAATTAAAATTAAAACTCAGACAGAGAGAAAAGAACGTGAGACGTTTTGAAGACACGTCATTGTGTTCATGAATACCAGAAACCTTTGTATCTACACCAGCAGTCACTTGTGGTTGTCATGGTGAGTATTTTCCGGTCAAAGTGTCAATTACTCACCAGATGTTCCTTGAAGCAAACATATTGTAATGTTGCAGCTGTTTGGATTGTAAAATACATTAAGTGCCATGTGTTGGAAATCTGTGCAGAACTACAACTCAAAGAAAGAGAGAGATCATAAGCCAATAATAATGAAAAAGAAATAAAACTTCTTGAGGGCCACAAAAATTGTTTCTTTCTATTAAAAAATATTTTAATTTATGATATGGGAAAGATTTACTGTTCCACTGGCAGATTATTTCACTTATAACTAGTATCTTTTTTATCAGTATTAATGCATTATTGACTGAAAATAAGCTCCAATATCATTCTGAAAAATTCCTTGTCTGTCAGCTTGTCTTATTTCAAGTGTACAAAGATATTTGCCCTAAAAACAGACCAACGACATTTAGTAGGATTTTATGTATTTGCAGTATGAGTGCAGTTTGTGGACTGTTATGGCTTTTTAGATGCAAATTTTCACTTATAAACATGTTTGAACACTTTTACTATATTTATTTTTGGTTCTTTTTCCATTCATTGCATAAAAATTTACATCTCTATGCAATTTATCTGTTGGAGATTATTGATTCCACAAAATTATTTTGCCATCACTGGGTATTTCGCTCACAATAACATTGTTTCTAACTTTTAAGAAGATAAATGAAGAGGCAATACTTCAAAGCATGACCTAAATAAACTGAGTTTAAACTCAAGTACCAAATCTTATTTTTAATCTGAAGAGCATAATAATAATAAATTTGGAATTAAAGAATTTTATTGACTTTCCGATTAAATGTGATGATTTTAGAGTAACTCTTTCTTTAGTAAAAAAAAATAAGTAATATTGCTTTGCAAAAAACATCCACATTTCTTGAATTTTTTTTTCAATTTGTTTTAATCACAGACAAAAGCAATTACAATTAGTAAATTGACCCTCTAAGCTTTTCTGTTAGTTTCAATTTTTCTTCTGCTTACTCCTGTGTTTTGCCTGGTTTCCGGGGCAACATAAAGAGGCGCTTTCTCAGGGTGTCATTTGAGCAACAAGCCAGCCACCGCTGGGCTTTATTCGTCACAACCATTAAGAGACGAGTCAGTACAAAGTAACAGGCACTTGAGCTCAACGCCGCTCTGGAGTTGTCAACCAGTGAGCCAGAATGAAATGTTTTCATTTACAACTCTGTTAGCCTTCGCATCCACCAAGCAAAGCCCCCTCTTCAGAGATTTCTTTTTGTCTGATGAACGAACGGCTGGTGCTTTGACCCCCGTAAACAAAGGAAACAATCGAGGCAAGAAGTTCATCTCCAGTATTCTTTCGAGACCCTCTGATAAAAAGAAATCGGGAGGAAACGGTTTACAGCAGAACGTCGGCTCCTGGTCAAGCATCAGTCACATATAGAAAGCGGCAGAGCGGAGAGGCTAATCCTTGGAAATCCAACAGAGTCTGTTTTTTTTTTTGTATAAAACTCCCCTTGCTTCTGGATTAATTTGAGCTGAAATTAAATCTAAAATTGGCTTGCTCGTTGTATACTTGGCAGGCTCTCGGTGGTAAATGGGGTGGGGAGCGAGGGCAAATAGAATATCAACACACACAGAAAAGCTGTCTGGGTTTTTCTTTTTTCTCTTTTCAAATTGGTTTTTGCTGAAATAGCACGCAGCAGGGTAACATGACGTGGCACAAGTAATTTCAAGGCAAAATGATCAATTCAGATATTGTAAACAAAAAGTACAGCAACATATTTGTGCAGATTTGATAAACGTCGCACTGTACATTTTGCTCATGTTCCCTCTTCGATCTTGGTTCATTTACATCTGATGTTTCTTTCAGTTTTGCTTTGCTCTCTCTCTCTTTTCTTTCTTTTTATATTTTCTCGCCTACCCATTTACCCCCGTCTTCATTCTTTTTCTCCATTACAAGTCCTTCTCTGGTGTAATTTTTCCATTTTTCTGCATGGCTGTTTCTGTCACTCTGCACCTCGTTGTCTCCCCCCCCTCCATCCCACCCCACCGTCGAAGCGGCGTAAGAAATCTCTAGAAATCCACTCCCTCCATTTCCCACCTGTCACTGGTGATCAGACTCTGAATCTATCCAATCCTGCGGATCAAGCAGGAACTGGCTGTTTGACAAATGCGGACGACGGTATTCGGACCTCCTTGGTCCACCAGAGCGAGGCCACGTGTTCTCTTATTTACATTTAGCGAGCCTCTGAATCAGGCTTTTCTTTCTCTCTATTAATTAGTGGGTGTTTGTTGGCAGGCTGCTGCCTTTCAGCGGTTGCTGTCAGTGCGCCTCACAGCTGGAGATTTGTGCTTCGTGGGCCTTTCATGATCGGAAGAGAATTCTCCCAGCGCCCTCCGCCATCTGTTTATAGGACTTATCACCGTTCCCCAACTGAATCCCTTCCCCCCGTGCCTCCAGCATCAGCCTTATTCAGAATCTGTCTTTTCAACCCACTAACAGGTCTCGCTGCTAATCAGAGAGAGTATTTTATCACGCCAGTACTGACGTTTCTGCCTTCCTCCTCTGTTCACAGGTCAAAACGACGTGTCACAACTGCACACGGTTCATCCGTGTCCCTCCAGTGTGACTTAACAGACCCAGAGAGAAATGTTTGATTAACCGTAAAGTAAAAAATGAAGTAGTTTCCGAAGTGGAGTCAAAAGAAGAAACTATCTTACTCAGAAAGGCCAGATAATTATTGATTCAGACTGTCTGGTTCTATTACAACCTTTACTTAGATTAAAGCTGCGGTATATAACTTTTATGAAAATAGAAAATATATTTTGTCCATGTTTTTTAAATGTGATCATGTCGTGACAGTATGGTATGAGATGGTATGGTATGATGGGAAAAAAAACTATCCGGTCCACCTCCTTCCTGCCCCTGCCAATCAGAATCAGGAGGAGGGTCTTAGCGCTGTCACTCATCCTCATGTATGCTGCTAATGATGTATAAACTATTACAGGAAAACCATTTATTCTTCACCATCGGTGGCTATGCTAGTTTATCTTAGCATTCGTGGCGGTTTAGCAAAGACCAAGCGAGAAGGGATGAACATGGGATAGTTTATGTTATCTTTTATTAATACAATATCTAAAGAACGTTTTGTTGTTTTTTTATGAAAACCACATTCTGCAGCTTTATTGCCAGAGTAACTACAGAGTGTGCTATTATTGAAGGTATTTTTCTCTGTTTTTTTGGCAATTCTTAAAGTCACAGATTCAGATTACTGTAGCTATTGAACAATTTGGGAGAGCCTAGTTGATGGTGTCTCAGTTGCTGTGAGTTTTAGAAGGTTCATTCTCAACATTTAAGTGAAATTTATATGCCAACATAATTTTTAAAGCCACTGTGTTCCTGTGCAACATGTAAAAGCCTAAAAAAAAATCAAACCCAAATATCAGGGTTTTGAATATAATCATGAAGCTCCAAAAAGTCTACATCTTCTTGGCTGCCATTTCTTAATGCATGATGCTGTTATCATCTGATCAAACACATTTGCAATTCAAACCACAGAAAATAGGCAGGTTCTGTGTCTCTGATATGAGTTATGGCTTGAAATCTGCATATAAACCCCGCTGCCAAAACAGAAGGGAAATTATAAAGCTGCCGGTGGTAAAAGGTAAGTCTGATTATTGTTTATTAATTCTTTCGGGGACAAAAAACTTGATTTTTGTAGACGTCAGGTCATCCAATGAACCCAAGAGTGAAGTGCTTGGCCTTAGTGTTACATTTGCACACTTCACTTCACAAGTAAAGAACATTACGGGGAAATGTTGAGGAAACGTCTGTAAGTAGCCGCTTGGGTTAAAGGTTGAGCACAAATGGTTCTTTCAAACAGACTAATGCTTTAAGCAGGAAGATGAATCAGCTACAAAGTGGCTTAAAAGCCAACTCAGTTACACCAGTTCAGACTAAAGAGCCGAAACCTCTAGAAAACCAAAATTATTCCACTTGTAGGTCAAAAAATTCTACCACAGATAGAGGAAATTTGTGTCTTTGCAAATAGAAATAATTTTAGTAACCCCAACTGACCTGAAGCACCGAGGGAGAAAAACGTTTCGTCTTTTTATACAGCTTTGTAAATATCTGGTTTCAGCGTGCTCTCTCTCTCCCTCTCTCACTCTGTTTATATATATATATATATATATATATATATTTTTTTTTTTTTTTTTTACTTCAATTTTCAAGAGAACATCTATCTGGCTTTTGATTTCGTCAAACTACTATTTTAAGATCAAATTATCCTTGAAGCAGAATGTTTGTGCAGGAGAAACTTGGGATTTTTGTTTGAAAAAAAAAAAATAATAAGTAGATTCACTGATGTGAAGGTTTAGCTTTCAGCTACGCTCTAGGCTGCTGCCTTTGCTTCCTGCTGGGGCTATTTTTTATGGCGTTACAGTTTTCATTTCCCACTTATCTATAATTCAAAATGTTTGTGGAATTGAGTCCTGGGTTACTTTTTAAGTCAGACATATCATTTTTCCTTAGCGTGTGTTGTCTGCCGTGTGTGTGTATGCATGTGTTTGTCTTATTTTCAATTTAACGAGAAGTCAGACGAAGGAAAAGATAAATAGTGAAAATGTGAAGAAGAAAAAGCTTAAAGATGCCATATGTGACTAAACAGTGAGAGTTTGTGAGTTTGGTGGATTTTTATAATAAGGTTTTGACCAGTTACAGCTCTTTAAAACATGAATAAAAAAACCTCTACAGCACACACACATACTGTAGTATAAAACAGAGCAGAAACTGCACGCTATTATTGCCTTGTTTGGTCTGGAACAAATTAATAAAAAACTGCTTTCATGTTTATCTGCAGCTCTTTCCAGCTCCCAGTAGGTCGAGTCAGAAGTCCAGCCTGCCTGACCCTGGGTTTGTCTTTTTCTTCAGAAGTCAGTACCAATAATAATAATTTAAAAAGTGGATTGTTTTCCACTTTTTCATATACAAATGAGATTTCTAAGCAATTAAATTAAATTAAATTATGGCTTTTACAGTCATTAAGTGCAGTAAACACTGGGACATTGTATGGTTTTCCTTAGTTTATGCAAAACACAGTGCCTGTAAAATGCACACTGCTTTAGATGTTTTAACCTTTTAACATTATTTTTATTTTTTGCTGTATTATATTCTGCATGTTTTCCTAAAAGGTTGTTGAAAACGAGAATCTGCTCTAAATCAACTGGCCTGTTTAAATAAAAAATTAAAATAAATAAAAAATACAATTCAATCATAATCAACAAAATTTGGTTATTTGGACCAAAAACTATTTGGCTAATAAACTGTATTTATTATTTATATTTATGCAGTCACTTAATTTATGCTACACACTTTAATTCATTGTCAAAATTTTGTAGAAAATAGTCTTCACCTTAGTATTAAATGTTTCTTTGTACATTTTGTGAAAAAGTTGATTATGATTCATTTGCAGACGCAACAAAAAGGGTTAAACATCCAAGGGGATGAATAGCTTTTATAGGTATTGTTACACCAGCCAAACATTTAACCACCTATGCATTTATTTGATGTTACAACCACAACTTAGACCAACCTGGAAAAGCACACAGCTGTGAAGTGGGAAGGAAGTATGTTTGAGTTAATACTTTGTGGAAGCAGCTTCCACCACAGACACACTTCCAGCAGGTCCCCCATGTCTCCTTTTATGACTTTTCATGAAATGTTTGTCCATTTTCCTTTGAAAGATCCAAGCTGTTTTTATAGTCATGTGTAGCATGGCTGAGAATCGGCTACATGAAAGTTCAAATGAACGAGTGGTCCGACCCAGAACCAGTACTTCCAGTGGCGCTGTCAACTGAAGAACCATCGGTAGGAAACGATGTGGAAAACGGACCAGGCATGCAGACACAGGTCAGCCGTTCACATACAGCCGCCCGGGTCAACCATCCCATCACCCCTGGCAACCCGGAGCGAGTCCTTCTTCCACATCGGACTGTTGCTACCACTTGCCAGTATGGACATGTGACACTTTAACAAAATTAACTTACATTTTAAGAGCGAGAGAAACAAACCAGACTCTTCATGGTTGTATTTGTTCAATCAGTACCAGATGTCTGGAGAGAAACCTCTGGACAGGGCAGAGTGTAGTAGGTTGAGAAACAGCCATAACACGATGATGTTCAAATGTTTGGTTTTAAGCAGTACTCACTGAATGCAGAGACATCTATTTATTAATATTCTAACAGTTTGTTGATGGGTCGTTTTAGCCACAACGGGCAGTTGGAGGGCATTTGTGAACTTGATATGGGTCAAAATGAAAAATGAGTCTGACTCTCCTGCGTTAGTCTGTCGTAAAAGAACCGCAATAAAAAACATATTGAAGCTGGAAAGCGAATCGCAGGAAATCACTGAACCTAATCAAAATGAAACGTGGATCGATCTCAGCGCTCCAGATGAGTCAAATGATGGGGAGATACTCGCAAGCACCTGCGAGAAGGTCATGAATTGAGAAACTGGTGTTGGGGGACACATGAGAGAAATGTGGATTTTTTTGTTATTACTCTTATTCAAAAACATACAAAAGGAAGCGGTCGAGCAGAGTCCCAGGGTAATGTGGCTGTAAAGAAAACACGCCTGTAGTTTTTCCTCCTGCAGCAAAGATATGAATAAAAGGAGAAGGCGAGTAATAAAAGAGCTGGTGCAGATAACAGGAGATGGAAGTGGATAAAACAATTTTTGAGGGGAAAATGATAGGTGTAAAAGAGTGACATTGAAGAAATGATAAAATACACTGGGAATAGATAAATAAATCATATAAACAAGGAGGCGCCTGAACAATGCAAAAGCAAAAGATGCACTTCCAACACATAATCTTTTAAAGTATTGATGAGATTTTCTTGGTAGCGATAAATCCTTGAAAAAGGGGATGGAACCAGAACAGACGGGCTGAAGAGAGCCGTACCAGGCTGTCAATGCAAAAATCCCCGAAGATTTTAGGATTTTTAGAAAATATTCAAATTAGCTTCCTTAGTTTACAAACAGCTACCTTGTCTGTTCAATGAAAAATACTTTTGTCCTTTTTAGCACGTCATGGTTGTTTCCTAACATCCAGTCTATGTTTTTATATGGAATAAAGTGAAAAATCTTTAGTAAGAACTGCAAGGAGTAACAAGACATTTAGGATAAATAAATACTTGTCATAGAACAAGGCTTTCCAAATTTAACTCCACCATACCAAATTCCACACAGTTAAATGTTTCAGTTCTCCTCTAATTTTATTGTCAAAGATAATTTGAGAAAACACAAAAGGCAATTTTCAAAAGATAATTTCATAAATTAAGAGAAAAAAGATGTCCATGCCAATATTTGGATAAATAATTGCCACCCAAGTCAATTACATGTGCAGTGCTTGGTGCTAATCAAGACCATTAAGCATATTTGGTGATTGGCAGTTAATCTTTTGCTTTGCTCTGAAGCAACGTTACTTTTTTTTTGCTTTAATCCATTCAGAAGTGGACTTGCTGGTGATTTTTAGTTCATTTTAACACCAATAATTTTAATTTGGTTTAAATCAATTCATTAATTTGTAACTTTTTGAAGGGTTTTTTTTGTTTCACACATAGAAAACTCCTGAGTGAACCAGTGTTCAGTCTGTTCACAAAACTCATTCTGAGATTCAATTATGGAAAATTGTTCAAGTTCTGAAGCAGCCTCAAACCGCAACACTGCCACCAACATTTTTCTACTTATGACGTTCTTTCTCTGAAATGCTGTTAGGTTATACATACATTTTCGTCAGAATATTTTTTCTAAACGTTTTGGAGATTTTTGAGATATTTGTGAGCAAATATAAGAGAAGCACAAAAGTTATTTTTGGACTGCGCCGTGTCTCTTCTTTGGCACTCTCCCATGGATGCGTCTATCTTATTATTGAATCTTTAACAGTGACCTTAACTGAGGCCAGTCAGGTCCGCAGCACTCCATGCATTATTCTGAGTTCCTGTGTGACCTCCTGATTTGTCGATGTGCTCTCAGATTGATTTAGGTTAGCCAGCCGCTCCTAGGAAGGTTCGCCAATATTTCATGCTTGTGAGAAATTGTTCTCACCGGGGTTTGCTAGACTCCCACAGCCTTAGAAATAGTTCTGTAACCCTTCCCAAAAGGGCTGGATTTCATTTTGTTTCCTTATCTGTTGTTGAATTCCTTTACATCAGCGCACAGGGTCTTGCTTTTCTAGACTCTTTTTGCCAACTTAACAATGACAGGCAGGTCTTATTTAAGCGATTTCTGGATTCAAGGGCTGGCACTAAACAGCTGGCACTAAAAAGCTATCACATTTAATTTATGGCATCTAAAAATGTGAAACATGGGTATTTCATTTTCAAAGGTTATGATAATTGGCCCTTCAATCTTTCCCTTAATACTTTAAGTGTGTCTCTGTGTAGGCTGCGTGATGTATTGGGGGCTTGTCCGGGGCGTACAAACACATCACAGCCTGGGATAAGACGAAGTGCCTCTGTTTATCCTACTTGAATTTGATTGGATTTTTTATTGTAAAAGTACAAGATTTCTTTTTACAGATTATTAAAAACTTAGTGCCACAAAACTCTACCTCTATCCATGTTTTCTGTAGTGCGTGGTAGATACAGCACTTATTGGAATATATGTTTATATTTCTTGTTTTATCTCTTGTGTTTCTGTTAGGTTTGGGTAGATCTTTATTCAGAACTGTTTGTTTACACTGTGTTTATTAAATGATAGAACATTTTAAGTATGGCTTAAGCTTTTCAAAAAACAAACAAAAAAAGACAAGCAGCTTGTTTCCTTGTCTTGTTTGCTGAGTTCATAATGAGACTATCTGTCCATGTGTAGGCACACCGAGTAAAACAAGTTGTCTAGGTGACAGTGAGAAAACTTTTCCTCAAAACACTCTTTTGATTTGTACGTACGTCAGAACCATAAGAGCAGTGAGTGCTCTTCTCTATGGACTATGCTAACCATGCTAACTTATTTAGTCAAAGGTTTTCATATTTTTCAGGAAATGGATGTTTGTGCTTCAGTTTTCAGTTCTGCTTCAAGTGTGTTCTTCCAAATCTGATAAACTGTAATTAAAAAGAATAAATTGTGTCAGGTTTACTGATTCTGATGATGTTTGCGGATGCTGTGCAATCAACACAAACCAAAGAGGTAATCTTTGGTTTGTGTAATCTTTGGTGCAAAACTACCAAAGAGGTAGTTTTGCCCTCAGGATTTGGCCAATCAATGTGAGCCCTCCTTTTAAGGAGGGAGAAATTAATATATTGAGCTGATGTTAGGTATTCAGGCAGGTATTCATCAACTTAGGCTAAAAACTATATTTTCTGATAATCAGGTGGTGCCCCAAGTTGGTAAATTTGATCCAAATTAGATCAAATTTATTAAGTCTTTAGTATTTATTAAGTCATCCATAGTCAATCCTGTTGTTTCATAACACACTGACATCCAGATGTCTGTCATAGTGAACCAGAAATAGTTGTTCGCCACAAAGAGCCTGACAGTAGAAGAGCTACATGTGAGCTCTGCTTATGGCTCGTTTGAATACAACAGATCAGTAGAGAGAGACGGCAAGATGGTGAGTGACAAAACAGCTGACAAAACAACATAAAAAGATGGAATTAAGTAAACCAAAGTTTTATGGGAGGAAAATGAGGTGAAAATAGTGACACTGACCATACAAAAGCTAAAACATACACTCAAAAAATTGAACTTAGGGGGTTATTATATTCACAAAAGAATATCATCTACTTTTAACACAATAATTTCATGTTTTAAACAAAAACGTAATAAAATCATGTTGAATAAACAAGAAATTCAACAACTTAACGTTTATGAAATTGAATCATGTTGAGATAACATGATTCATTCTAGTCAGACTGATCTTGTGCTGGAGGGAACGAGAGAGATCACGGCAGATCACGCGAGATCATGGGAAATCACGCGAGATCAAACAAGGTAAGTACAAACAAGAAAGGCAAATGCAACAGTGCAACTCTGGAGGCGTAATAGAGGCAGATTTCAAAGTGGAATACAGAGATTGCTAAGTAAAAAAATGATAACATATCATTATGATAATAATAACAGAAATAATGAAAATAATAATAACAGCCTGAAGACCCTTTATGATGGACACAAACTTTGAATCTGGCGTTCCCTCGCCCGGACGCGGGTCACCGGGGCC
>CAEGAF010053464.1:0-15266 GCA_903067075.1 Micropoecilia bifurca
GCCTTTGAGCAAAAAACAAAGAAAGTTTAAGGCAGCAAAATAAAAACGTACACAGGAGTCGATAATTCCTGGCTCTGTTCTGCGTGAATCATTCAGTTCTCCTGCTTCAACAGTATGATGGGCTGCAGAGCAAAACAAAGCAAATTAATGACTCCACATGTTCTCATATATGTAGCAGAAAAAAACTAATGAAGGAAATGACTGACATACCAAGGTGTTGAAATGTTCTCTGCACACAGCTTTACTCAGCCAGTAGATCAAGAAGAGCGACATCATACATTCAAACACCAGCAGAGTTATGATGAGGCCAATAATTCCATGAGCTATCTTCAGATGATGCTAAATAGTGTGGACAAACAAATACTTAGAATCCTGGAGAGCAACATTTGACACAATGAAACATGTTGATTTCATGATGTACCTGGTCAACTTGAGGATGTGAATTAAAGTCGCTCACGCACAAACCAAAAGCCACCAGTGACCAGAAGAAGCTGATGATGTTCAGGGAGAATGACAGCTTTGCCTGGAAAGTGGAATAAAGCTGAGTTATCATTCTAATAACTCCAACACAAGATGCATCATAAGCTGTAAGGTTTTACATTAAGTTAAACCACCACAGCACTTAGAAACTTTATATCAGTAGAATTGAAATGGATGCATTATTCTCTTGGGAAAATAATCACTCTTTGTCTTTTCTTAGAGGAACTCCTTTATATGTGTTTTCATTATAATTCATCTGACTTACCACATGCATGTTTGGACATTTCCCTGCAGCAAAGGACACCATGCCAGAGATCAGGAACTAATAAAACAATACATCATATTAACTGAGTGGAAATCTAACCATATCAGATAAACAAAATTGCTAAAAATGCGGGCATTTCAAATATTTTTTACCACAACACTTGGAATTGTGAAATTGAGGATTCCCATTGATGGCAAAATCAACCCAAGAGCGAAAATAAACACACCAGCAATTGCTTGAGCTGCCTAGTGAAAAATAAGATAAGAAAAATAAATAAGAAAAGTGACCAAAGGAAAATCTGCAGATTCTTTTGAGAGACAAGTGTAACATCTGATGTTTTTTAAAGAAAAGAATCATGGCTATGATTTAATTTACAGCATCAGTCAGTGAAACTCACCCCCAGAGGTTTGGGCTTTCCTCGAACAACAAACACCTTGAAGTTGTCCCTGAACACACAGTGGAAGTTCTCCGGCATCAGCTGACCCTCCCGAATGTCCTTCAGGCTTCCGATAGGGATGGTGATGATCATTGACTCGTTGCAAATGAACGTCTTCCTCATTTTCCTGAAAAGCCACAACATGTTAATTCCTCACATGTTGCTGATAGCGATCAGTTACTAAAGTTTTCACGGATTCCAGCGTCACCTTTTCGTTGTTCCTTTGTCTGTTTTAGACATGAAATTTGCAGCTTTGTCTCATTTGTCCGGAGAGGAAATGACCTCGAAAGTCTCTTCTCTCGCTGACTCTCCACCTTCATGCAACACCCACACCATCTCTCACAACCACATGAACGTTTGCAACCAAACAGACTTAGACAAACATATATACTTTTAAAAGGTGAGACTGTTTGTGCAGAATGATTTTATTTCTGTACAGTTCATCTTTTTCAGTAAGAGACACATAAAAAAGTGCAGAGTTTGACTAAATGAAGCAGTTTTGCAGAGAGGAGTGTCAGGTTGAGGAAGCTAAAGTGAGTGATGACCTCATATGTGTTTTAGGGAAGTAAAATAATGTCTGCAGAGTGACGCCTTGCTTGAGACAGAGAGCGAAATAGATTCTGCTCAAGTGAAACGCGGTAAGTTGTTTTAAATGGATTTTTTCCCCCCTTAATAAAACGACTGAGAGATTTCTTAAACAATTTTATATTACAAGCAGTTTATGAGTATAAAATTTCTTAGTTATTTGTTTGCATGTTAAGTTATAAAGCTATGTTGCAAATTTCATAACAAAATATTGTAGCATTTACACGTTTCTTTCTTCTGGTTAAGAGTTGTTTTGCTATTGCAGTTTTTAGTACCGTTTTTTTTAATAAAAAATGAGCTAAATTAATGTGTACATTTTAAGCATTCTTCATAATTATCCTATTAATCAAAGCCAACAATAATATAAATGTCTTCCTAGTTTAAATGTTGTAAGAACTCTTCTGAATGCAAATACAAAGTTTTCTTAGGACAAACTACGTAAAAGTATTTATCATAGCAGCCTTAAATAACAGGAAACAGAAAATCACCATTATTATTCACGGTGGCTTTTATCTAAAATCATACGCAGTCATTCTTTATTCTGGGAATATGTAAACTAGTCAAGTCTTTGTTCTTAAATCTATGTCATGCTGCGGTGCACAATACTGGAACATCTCAATGAATCAGAAAATGTTTGAAAAGTTTGTTGATTTTAATATTTCAGTATAAACAGCAAAACTCTCATATAACATTGATTTATCAGAAAAAGAGTGATATTTACCATCCAGTTTCTCAATTAAAGAGTAAACAAAAAATGAAGTTTAATATAGAAATGTTGGCCTACATCTACATTAAGTTTGGAATCTTTCTTCTTCTGGGATTCATTGGACAATAAACCTGGTATTGGTACTTTTGACAGTCTTTCTGATTAATAAAATCAGTATCTTGAGAGGATCTGTTAGCAGTGAAGCATAAAGTCATCTACCAATTTCTGGCTGTGCTGATGTTAAACTTGATACGACACAGTGAGAGAAGAGCTGCGGATGACATGACTCTTCCTGACATCACTGACTGTGGAAACTCCACTCTGGATTCAAAGCATCACCTGTAGATGTTTTTCACTCTTCTGACAGATTCTGGGATGTGGATTTCCTTACTAAGTCCAATATTTATTTGATCGCCATGGCATTTTTATTTTCTCCAGTAACTTTTGGATCTGTGAACATCAAGCTTCTTTAGCAGTGACATTTGTAGATTTGTCTTCTTGTGGAGGCTGTTGTCTCTCCGTCGAGCGTTAAGATTGTGCAGGACACATCATAACATTTCCACCTTTTAAATAATTGTGTTTTTTTCTTTTGTTTAATATTAGTTACATTTTTCACTTTTCAGAAAACATAAATCTCAACATTAACATCACTAAATATACTAAATCGCTCAGTATTTTTTGAATCTGTCCTAATATGTTTGATTATTTAATTGAATTTCTAATGTTCTATTTTACTGAAGTGTAGATTTAATTGCAGTTTTTCAGGCCAATCTAACAACATCTTGAAATTGTAATTGTCTGTTTACGTACTTCTAGAACAGAAGCACGTAAATAGAGAAATTGGAGGCACTGCGTGGCATAGCGGTAGAGCGGAGCGTTTTATTTACAGAGGTTTTGACGAGGCCGTCCTGGGCGTCTTCCCCTTTGCCTTTCCTGTCTGGCAACTGTCAAAAAGGAAAAAAAAAGAAAAAAGAAACACAACTATTAAAAACAGCACTGTTTGTATAGATAATTATGAGTTTATTTCTTTAGGTTAAAGAAGCGCCATGGCCTCTGCTGATGTAGACATGGACATCCACGAGGAAGATGTGCCACTGCATACGGGAAGGAGACAACCTCCTCCTCTGCCGAGTCAGATCCGATATTACCAGGCTTCAGAGATGCTGCCGGAAGAAAAAGGTCAACTGTACGACCTGCTACAGAAACAACCAGCTGTGTTGGGGGTAAGAGTGTGGAAAATGAGTAAAAACAAAGAAGGTCTGCTCTTTTTACATTATAATCACACAGAAACGCCTTATATGATCATAATAAGATCTGGCAAAATCTGGAAATTTGATAATGTACCATCAACCTCATACACGTGGTTTAAATATACACTAAAGGTCACCAGTTTCACTTGTGATTTGTGCACTTCTGGTTATCTGGTGAGTATTTAAAAAATAGGACATTTTTCTGGATTCGTGATGGACTTCAAATATCTCATCCACTGGCATTGCAGGATTTTGAGCCGTCTGGAAAAGAGACATTTCAATAGTTCTGTGGGAGAAAATAGTTATAAATGATGTTAAAAAAAAAGTAGAAATTTTGATACTAAGCGATGGTGTAGTAACGTCATAATAGTCAAAAATTTTATAGTTTTGCCAATTTAAATGCAATAAAGCAAATATCATAATAACTTCACATTATTTTTTTATCCAATTACATGAGAAACGGTATAGTTACCGTCTAGTATACACTAAGTAAACAAATTATTACTATTCTCAACATCTCAAACTATCAAAAAAAATTGTTAATTATTAGAATTATTTTCCTCTATATATGGAATTATATATGAAAACATTTAAGGAACTACAATATTTAAAATACATTTCTGTAAAAAAATAAATCCGATACTTTATTTAAAGATTCTGTGCTGTAGAAATACAGTATATAAAGGCGATATATGTAATTCATAGTAATACAGTGAACATACACTTGTTGAATGCTTATGTTGACTGAAAAATAATTAACCATTGTATTTGAACTGCAAAAAAAGATTTTCCATTTAATTCCCACATTATCAGCTGAAGTAATGACATAACCCTTTAGCTCAGCTTTTTAATGTTGATACATTACTGATATTGGTTCAAAATGACCTTGTTGGCAAATGTATTATGTTATTTGCTGTTATTTCATTATTGGTTGCTATTAAAGATCAGAATAAAAACAAGGAAGAGAATTAGCTACAACTGTCAGAAACAATTCCCTGGATCTAAACAAAGAAGAAAACATAAATAACTTTAGGTGACAAGCAAGATTCTAAAGAAATATGTCTAAATGTTATATTAAAGAGACGCTATGAAAATCGGCTGCATGGTCAGGAGAGGAAGAAGAACAAAAGCCGTAATTAACTGGCACCAAAACAGGCCTCAAAATTGTGAAAAGACCAAAATGTAACTTTATATCTGAAGCCATAAGTCTTTACTAAAGTGCAACTATACCGTAATACATTTAGGATGATTATTGATAGCTGGGGACATTTGAGCCACAAAAGCACAGAAACTGACGGCAAGATGGGACGTACTTGGCAATCCCTGCAAAACAAAGAAGTCAACCTTTCCCTGAGCAAACAAATGAAGGTTTTGTTGTCTGTCCAGCTCAACCTTCTAACGCCTGTTTCCATCAAAACAGTCTAAGAACTTTACCAGTTTGCCAAAAAGTCATCAAGCCGTCACTGATGTCAAAGCAGGCAGTACCAACAACTGCTTATGTACGTTTTTGATCAGGCTTTGATTGGTTGACAACTTACCATGAGCAAGAGAAAGGATTTTATATCATAATTCATTTTCTCTAAAGTGAACTGAACTTGGATCATTGAGCTCAGCAGTCAGTCGTCGCTTACCAGTAACAGCTGGAGGCTTAATTGTCCTACATGTCAGAAGATTGTTTCTAGGACAACTACATGAGATGAGATCTTCAGATGCGGTACGAAGGCGAGCTCATTAGGACATGTGCAGGAGAAGCCTTTCAATCTAAGCTGCAGATCTGCTGCGCCTACTCAGAACCAAGACTTTGTTAAATAGTTCATCTGACAGTCAACAGTGAGATAAAGATATAGGCTGAGATAACAGAAAAAAGAAGCACAGAGATGTTTTTCTGTATGTCTGGGCAGCAGAAAGAGGAAGTTCTTGGGTTAGGTTATATTGAGTCTCATGTACGTGCAAAAGCTGAAGTTTCAGACTTTATAGACCGGCACTCCACAAGTCTGCAACAGCATTTAACAAAAAAGAAAAGAAAAAAAAAAACTGTTGTATTGCACAATTCACTAAATTGTATTGTTCCCCTCTACTTGGCCCTTTCTGTTTGTTGCTCAGGGTGTGCTGGACTTCTTGTTTCTCACACACAGGTATCACTGGATTGCATTAAAAAAATAATCCAAACATCTTATACTAAACATCATGCACACAAAAATTACTTCTACCCCTGTGTCTACAGAAAGATATATAGCTAAAACAAAACTACAACAAGAATCTACAATTTTATATCCATCAATTTTAAAATGTTAAATAAAAGTGTAACAAAGGTAAGAAAAAAGACTATTGGGGCCACGATTAAACTACAAGCTAGAAATAAATATGCTAGTTTAACTTGACTGAGAAACGCATTAAGATGATTTTTTTTCTTTTCTTTATTGCAGTAGCATATTCTCATACTGAAAACCTCTCTAAATTAGGACTCAGTTGGGAAAGAAAAAGGGGATGTTTCGTTTTATAACATCAGCTTTGTCATAATTAGTAGAAACCATAAACGTTCTCATAAAACAAACGCAACTTGCCTACGTGTTTCCCTTATTCATCTGATAATTCCTCTAATGATCAGATGATAATGTTTGTTTTTAATTATTTCACATCACTTTCTATTATTTCACATAATTTCTTTTAAATGCAGAAATTATTTTTGTATTTTTTTATGTGAATTTTATTTTACATGCCTGCTATTTCGAACATCATTTTAAAGATTCATTATGAGACAGAAGTCTCATAATGAATTATCATTTGATCATTCAAAATGAGAGTTTTAGTTAATTATTCAACTAAAACATTTAATTGATGGATCTTTAAGTAAAATCCAGTTGAATCTGCGTGTAATTTAATGCCAGGATAAATGAAGGCCTCAGAGAGCAGAGAACAAAAAGTATCATGAATAACCCAACAGACCAGTTAGAGATAAAGTTATGGAAATCTTCAAAGCAAGGGTGAGTTAAAACATAAAATCTAAATGTTTTTTTAAATCTGTTCAAGGCCATTATCAGAAAACAGTGTGGCAGTCTTGTAAATCTACCATGACATGAGTGTCCACCTTTCAAAGTGACAAGATGGTCAAGGAGAGCATTCATCGGGGAAGCAACCAAGAGAACCATAGTTACTCTGGAGGGGCTGCAGAGATCTACAGCTCATCTGGAAAAAAAGAGATTATACAAGTGAAATCCTCTGAACTTTATGGTAGAGTGATAAGAGAAAAGCTATTGTTGTAAGAAGTCTAGTTTGAAGTTACTACAAACCGTGAAGGGGGGCATAGGAAACGTGGAAGAAAGGGATCTGGTCAAAAGAGAAATGTCCACACATGCAAAAGTACAAAAACACGTATCTCCCTGAACACACCGTCCTCACGCTGAAACATGGTGGTAGCAACATCATGCTGTGGGCCAATTCTAGAAGGAAAAGCTGCAAAACATGAAATAATCTTCAAACCCGCATGTCAGGTCATGATTGTAACACATGATAAGTACAAATTTTAGTTTTATGGGTTATTTTTTTACCTTAATTCTACATTTTAGTTTTTACTTTAGCACATTATGTAAATTTCCAGTTGTATTTAAATTATCTGATATTTTGCTACTGCATCATAACTCATCAAAAAAAAAAAATGTGAAAAATAATTTCTTCTGCTGTCAATATATTTAGACGCCGATACTTCTCTGGTCGTCACATTTGGTCATTTCGTCATGTTTTTGTGCTCCATTCACAATGAGCAGCTTCCTACAGAACATCTTTCTTTGCCTCCCACATCCTTTGCCTTGGTCTCACCAGCAAAGTACCGCCATCTTATTACCACACCACAGTGCAACTAACCGACATGCATACGTCTCAGACACTGATCAGCGGGTTTTTACTTAACACCTCTTAATAAAAATCACAAGGTTATTTATTGCTTGCACGATAACAGAATTGTATTTCCTATTTCTTACTGCACATCTAAATTAAACATCGACTCCTACTGCTTGCATCAAAACTGCCTGTTCCTTAAATGCTGAGTATTTTTCCACTGATGTAAACCATCTGTGCAATTCAATGTTAATAGTATTACTTGCAGCGATCTACTTTATCTTCAACCTGATCTCACATATTGCAGCTTAGTGTGTCATCTTTTTTTTTTTTTTTATTCAACCTTTTTCTCTCAGTCTTTGCAGATAATGAGCGGCATCCTCAGTGTGGCAGTGGGCATACTCTTTGCTGCAACGCAGCAAATGCACCAGACCCTTTTCTGCCTTTTCAGAGTCTCCCAGCTGACTGGAGCCCTTGTAAGTCGTTGCTTCAACCAGAACTAAGTCATTAAAAAAAACCCAATAAAAGGAAGTCTAACATCTACATTCTTCCCCCCACCTACAGTTTGTAATAGCCGGCCTTGTTTCCAACCTGTTGTTCAAATATCCAGCGTTGCTGATGGTGAGAGTTTAACAACTTTTTTTAAGCAACAGTAGTTATCTTAAAAAAAAACAACTACTTATGTGTGACTTTTTGTCATCGCAGGTGTCAATCGCAGTTAACTGCGGCTGCATTGTTGTAGCCATTATTGGTGCCATTTTGATAAGTGTCGACTTGGCTCTGTGGAATTCAGAAAATGATCCATTTATGAAAGTAAGAGCATCACCAAAACTGATTAAAATACATTTAACAGCAGAATCTCACATAAATACTTCCATTGTGACAATTTTGATGTTTTTTTTGTTTGTTTGTGACAGATTGAAGTGATGGGGCTGTGCGTGTTGTTACTGGAGGTTTTCCTCTCTGCCATCCTCTGCTTCTGGTTCTTCAAAGAGAAAAAAGCAAAATGATTAAGCTGCTTGTATTGTTTAAATTAATTGTGTTACAGTGAAGCTATTTGTACCCAGAGAACTGTGGAACTGCATGCTTTTAGAGGAGACAGTGATACCTTTTATGCTTTCATGTGTGGCTTTGACTCGGTTGCCTGTGCTAGAGCAAAAGCCCCTGCAGCGCAGCCCGGGCTGTGGTCTGCGTCTGATGTTTTGACACGGACTGCGAAACGCAAGAGCTGCGGTAACCAAACGTCAGTTTCCCCCCTTGTGAGAGCAGAAACCACATTTTACCTCTGCGTCTCTTTGAGTAACAGTGATATCGGGTCTCCCTTTGCATTGTGTCTGTATGCAGAGGGCTCTCTGTGTGGTTTCGCGTTCACACTCCAGCAGTGGAAATATTTTTGTCACTTGTTCTGAGGCATATTCACACATTCACACTTTTATATTTATTAGCCAGGGTACAATAAAAAAAATAAAATAAAAAGCTTCAGCGGCAGTCTTTAATGTGTTGAAGGAATAGACGGAGAAACAGCTTTAAACCTTTTATTAATCTGTACAAACGTGTAACTCAGAAGTCATGGGAATACAATGCAGCAATGTCTGAACGTGTCTTCTACTTGCAAAATACATCTACAATATAAACACACAACTATCTCATTGAATCAAATGTACAGACCTCTGACGTACCATGACACGGACATATAGAAACATAACAACGTGCGTTAGTTAGTCTAAGTGATTTACAGTATTGTCAGAAAATGCTATTTTTCTGTTTGAGTTTAATTAAAGTCTTAGTGCTCCAAAAGTCAAGTCGTCCTTATTTTCGTCTTCTTTTTCGCTTGTTTGGAATTTGCTGTGAGACTTGAAAACTTCACAGCTGCAAAAAAAAAAGACAGAAAAGCAAACATAAATAGCTTCAATGATTGTATATCGAAAAGACACACAGAAGTAAAACTTCTACTTAAGCAAACATGCGACGCTGAACATGCTAAACAAGGACAAAGCAGAGTTTTTGGAAGCAAAATATCTTGTCAAACAGTCATTTACAAGGTAATGTGATGTTTGAGTGCCACTCAAAATGAGCTTCATTTGAGGTTGTACATAAAAAGCATTAATCATAATATAATTATTATTGTTAATAATAAAATTAATAACCATACATTTTTCTCCTCTCTAGGTAAGTACTAGTTCCTGTGTTACATAGCAACAATAAACAGGTATAATAAATAATAAACAATTCTGGGAAATTGAAATTAATTTAAATGGAAAATGTTGTGCACTTGTAAGGCGTTTTATCTCGTCTCCAAACCGCTTTTCACTACATTCAGCAATTTTCGAATCTTCATTCACAAACTCCTACCTTTTGAAACAATCCACTTAATCTCTTTATTTCTGCTCTTTACTTTTGATTTGAATACTATTTTAAAAATATCTAGTTGTGGAAAATATGTATAAAATACTACAGAACTAACTAACTAACTAAAAAAAAAATAAGAATAACGTCAAGGAGTGCATAGTATATTTTACATTTTTAAGGGGATCAAGGATAAAAATAATAATAAAAAAAATAACAAAAAGTAACCTAACCTAATTTAAGCCAAAACTGTAAAAGAAGAAATTATGAATTAAAACAACAAAACAACAAAATAAAAATTCATATAATGATATTTGTGTTTTTAAATCAGGGCAAAGACAGACAAGTTGCCCATTTTTAAAAAGTAAAAATATGTTTTTATTGCTCATCCTATCAGGTTTTATTCAAGTACAATACATTTATATGCATCGCAAGGCCATAAAACACAGATGCACAACAGCATGCATGTGTTCAAACATGCAGAACATGAGCTTCTTTCGTGGGATGTGTTTTTCCCCCTGATGTCGGATCCACAGAGAAAAACAGGTGAATGAGGCAACAGAAAGCCAGAAGCTAACAGGAACACAGAGCCAGACAGAGGAAGAGTCTGCTGAATGCATCTGGACACAACTTCATGCAACACGAACATAGACAGCAGAAAAAACAAATAAATAAAAAAACACTTTTACTTAGATTAGTAGTCAAGTCAGGAGTTAATGTGGTTGGAAAGAGAACAATACAAAATGTCCACTGCTGTGACTGAGGTTACTTACAGGGGTAAACCCCAGCAGTCAGACTACTGTGGAGAGGCCGACTGATACATGAGTGGCTGCTCTCTGGTAAAAGCAGAACAGCAATGAAAATAGACGTGGTGTGAGAATCTAACGCCCCAAATCTAAACCTCCTGGTGGGAAATTCATTTACAGTACAGACAGTTATTTTAATAATAACCCAAAACTGTAAGCATAAAGTTCCACTAAAATTATTAATGATAATAATAATAATAATTGCTATTATTAGTATTAGCAAAAACAACAATAAATTTCAACTGCATCCAATTCTTACTTTCAAAATCCTTTATAGTTTGTTACGATCAGCCCTTGAAAAAAAGGAACAATTCAAAAATATCAATAAAAACCTTAATTTAAAATTCCTGAATATAATAATGGTGTGCAGCCTTAGTTACAGGCTAAAAAGAAGGAACAAAGAAGCTTCACATATTTAAAACTATTGAAATTTGGGTCGTGCTGTTTTTAGTCTTGTTAAATGTTACAATACTAAAAGTTCTCCTCTGTTCTTTCTTCTGATTTTTTTGTAGCTCTTAAAAGCAAAACTTGCTGTGTCATTTAGCCGTTTGCTCTTGTGCAAACTCTGCATCCTCGTTTGAAAGAAATCTCGAATGACCAGAACGCAACACAAAGTACAAGAATAAAGAACATGAAAGTGTGACAAAAATTCCCATGAATTCGCAAACTCAGATAATTTGTCCTCGTCTTACTGTAAAGAAGATGGACGAGAAACGTTGGATCAACACTTTCATCAAACTGTATTACACTTCAGCAGAGATTTCCAGAGCAGACTGCGACTGCTCAGGCTTTGTGGCTTTATTTTGGACAAAAATTAACAAATAATGTTACGTAAGTTTTTCGTTATCTTTCAGTTACAGTTTTAGTTCAAAAATCCAAAAGAGAAGTAAAATTGGACACATTTCAAATATCAGATATTCCTAAAACTCAATAAGCTGTTTTTTTTTCTCCAAGCCTCATGTAGGTTTTTCAGCTCTAGACACATTTTATTTAGTAGCACCAGGGGCAAAAATATTTCTGTTGGACTGGAGCAAGTCAGAAGACATGAGCCCAACGTTAGAAAAGAAATGTGGTGCCTTCATCTGTGGCACAGAGTGCGACTTCAGATAAAAAGGCCTACAGGAACGACAATCAGTCAGACACTTACTGCTGTGATGAACTTGGTGCCCTGCGGCTGGAGGTCTTCATCTTTGTGGAACATCGGCGTGGAGGTGATGGAGGGAGGAGGCGTGGAGGAGCAGAGGAAATCAG
Organism: Micropoecilia bifurca; assembly: GCA_903067075.1. Classification (NCBI taxonomy): domain Eukaryota; kingdom Metazoa; phylum Chordata; class Actinopteri; order Cyprinodontiformes; family Poeciliidae; genus Micropoecilia; species Micropoecilia bifurca. Next base: position 11,960 of record CAEGAF010053464.1, read on the forward strand.
GGGACTCATAGTTGTTGTTGTTAAACGTCTCCATGACGACGCTGGGAGGTCCAGGGACGCTCAGCCCTGTGACGCTGTCGCTGGAGTTGCACTGGGAGGAGGACGTCTCTGAGCTTTCAGTGACTGGCACAGAAACACACAGAGTAGATCATCCAAGACAGAAAGTATACAATATTTGAAGGCAAAAGTTTAAATTTTTCTACTGCAACAGAGGTAAAGCAACAGTGTATGTGTTTGCGTTTGGCAGCTCCTAGTGGTAGAACCAAAGAAGACGCTTTCTTTATCCTGTCAGTTTTTAAAAAAGACTTTAACAAATGCTTTGAGAGTTAAAAAAAAAGAGAGAAGAAAAAGTAAATCAGAAATAAAAAAAAAGAGCATTTCTAAAATCTAACTCTAAACTATTTTATCTAAACATTCAAATCAAGTATCCACTGACTCATGGAGGGCCTGCTGCTCACGACGTCCTGCTCCAGCTCGTCCTCCTCTATGCAGTCGTACGGCCACTGGGCGAAGGACGCCACGCTGCCCATCGGGTACAGGTGTGGGTGAGGGTGGGACGGCGAGGAGTACAGGTGGAGGTTGAGGGAGCCCAGCAGGGAGGAGGACGACTGGCTGCTGGAGGAGGAGGTGCTGCTGTTGGAGATGGTGGAGTGGGGCCTCTTGAACGCGGTGCAGTGCTCAAACGACGACACCGCGATGGACGCCCGCGTCCGACACTCTGTGGGCAGAAGAGAGAACAGAGACGATGCCTGAACTGAAAAGGCACAAGTAATGTCCAATGTTGAGAAAGGAAACTAGTTTTCTGACATGGATTAGGTAATGGTTTTAAAGATAATTGTGATTTGGCTTTAGTTAAAAAAAAAGTTAAAACTTTATGATTTTTGACACAGTGGTTCAGAGAGTTTGTCCAATATCTGGCCAGACAGTAACTGGGTGTTAAAAACATTAATTCTCAAATGATTTGTTTGACATTTTTACACATTTCCTTTACATATTTACTTCGATTGGTTAAAGATGAAGTTATCTGAATGAGTCTAATAGTGCGGATAAAATGTTGACCGCTCACACCTTATCTACAGAACCTTCCCTTGCAAAAACCTGAACTTTCCCTTACGGCTACCAAGGAAAAAGGAAGATGAGTAAAATGAGATTAAAAGAGCACAGCTCACCTGTTCCCTTCATGATGTAGTCAATGGCTCTGTCACTGATGGCTGCATCGCTGGGTTTAATGTCCATGAAAGGCTTATTTCCAATCCCCATGGAAACCATCTCCTGCATACGCAGCTCTACAATGAATAAAAACAGGAATTTTACGTTATTTTTCACGTGAAAAGAATCAGGTTTCAATCACAAGGATTCTAAATTATTTTTGGAAACCATCTGTGTGAACGTTCAAATATACTCCAAGAATATAAATGATCTTAACACAAGAAATACAAATTGGAAAGGATGAAATGAATCCATGTGGGATGGAAGAAAATTGCTACTGGAAGAATAAATCTGGTTTGTGATGGTAGGACAGAAAAAGCTTTTTCGCACATCTTTGTCACTGGTGACAAAAAATCCACTGTCTACTCCTAACATTGTCTAGTCATAGTGAACATACACATAGTGGATGGTTTTATTTTTACTTGTTTTTAGCAAATCGGTGTAAAAATAGTCACAGATTTTATGTGCTGTATGGACACTTTTTGTTTGACTTTGTAACCCACCTCTGTTTCTGAGGGCCTGCCTCCAGAGGATCTTCCCAATAATAGCCGTCCACACTGCCTTGACCTCGGCCGAGCTGGCCTGGAGTATGAACGTGTCCTGGGACTTCCTCCGACGGAACCAGATCTCAAAGCGAAGGCCGCTGTCACCAACGTTTTCTGTCATACCTATTTCTGCTGTCTGCGCAGGAAAACACAGAAAAGTTTAACTTAAGTCAGTAAACAGTGGCAGAGATACATTTGGAAAAACCCCGAAATCTTACTTTGAAGGACTGCTTGTAGATGTAAAAGTCGTATCCTCCCTCTATCTTCTTGGTCTTGCTGAAGAGGATGAGGTCCTCAAACAAGAAGACGTGGCGAAGGTATTTCCTGCGTCCGCACCAAACGATGAACTCATCCTGGCAGCGGAGCTGACCCTGCTCTTTCAGGTTCACCTGGAGAGGAAACATGGCCGCTCACATGCGTCACAGAGAACAATGCAGTTCCTCATGGGATGAAAACAAGATGACTTCCATTTCAGAAAATAGCTCTGATGACCCCTCAGTCGCCTTAGTTATAGAGACGTGATCTAATTCCCTGCAGCAGACTCACGTCGCAGCCACGGATCGCATCCATCGCCAGCAGGTCGTTCCCGTGCCGAAGCTGAAACCGCACCATCTCCTCGGCAGTGCGAAGGTCACTCAGCTCCTGCTCCTGAGAGTAGCTGCACTCCTTTATCAGATCTTTGAGCAGCAGTGCGTATTTGCTCATCCTCTGAATGGGCTTCAGCAGGTAGGACGCCAAATCCATCTTGTCTCCGAGCTCCAGCTGCTTATTCTGGGCAAACAGATAGAGGAAGGAAGTTCAAACTTTTCTATCAACGGGTTTCCTTACGGCATGCCGATGTGACCTGTAGCTGAACTCTGGGGCCATGAGGAATGTGACCAGAGCAGTTTTAAGCGCACCTTAAAGAACTCGTGGCCGTGGCTGCTGAGCAGAGCGTCTGACTGCGGCTTATTCTTGCTGTACAGAGCGTACATCCCGAACTGATCCTCCTGCACCCAACGTGAATCGGTTACCATGACTACATCACAGAGCAGCATGCCGTCATTTCAGCCGACAAACACATTAAAAGACCGAGACCTCAGAGTGTGCTGGGAGGCACATGAATTATAGAAAAATTAGAAACTACTTCTAATTACGTGCTTAAATCCAGTGATGCCTTAAGCAGAATTTCAAAAAGTAGAAATAAAAACGCAGAACCTATACATTTTAATTATGAATTCAAGCTAAAAAGTGGAAAATTATAGAAAGAATAAATAATGGAAAAAAAATAAAACCTGAAAAATATTGTAAACATGTAAAACTGAGATAAGGAAAAACAACAACGCAGAAAAAATCATGCAAATAGAATGTGGGAAATAAAATGAAAATACATGATAAAAAAATGAAATAAGGATCACAATTAAGAGAAAAACAAAGAACACGACGTACAGATTCAGTGAATTTGAAAAATAAGAACCATGTACCGTAATGAAAATTTAATTTAATTTCTACATTTCAACCACTTTCAATTAAATATGATATGTTGCTTTAAAATGTTCTTCTTCATGCATATA
>CAEGAF010053466.1:0-10248 GCA_903067075.1 Micropoecilia bifurca
TAATTTTCAAGTTTCAATATGTTTGAAGTTTTCAGAAGCCCAAAAAGCTTTTCTCAGCGAGAGAAGTGAAAAGTGGATGTCTGTTCATTTTCTCCTTTGCATTCATTTTTCAGCCTTATTAGATGTTGGACAGCTCCTCAATGCTCAGATGCATTATATCTGGTTGTTTTTGAACTGGAAAAAGGTCTACTTTTCAAATTTCAATATATGTGAAGTTTTCAGAGTCCAAAAATGCTTTTCATAGCGAGAGAAGTGAAAAATTGATGTCTTTTCATTGTCTCCTTTACATTCATTTTTTAGCCTTATTAGATGTTGGACAGCTCCGCAATGCTCAGATGCATTATATCTGGTTGTTTTTGAACTGGAAAAAGGTCTACTTTTCAAATTTCAATATATTTGAAGTTTTCAGAGTCCAAAAACGCTTTATCTCAGCAAAATGAGTTAAAAATGGAAGTCTGCTCATTCTCAGCTGTACATCCAATTTTAAGCCTTTTTAGATGTTGCAAGCTGCCAAATGCTCAGATGCATTATATCTGGTTGTTTTTTAACTGGAATCAGGTCTGATTTTCAAGTTTCAATATGTTTGAAGTTTTCAGAGTGAAAAAAACGCATTATCTCAGCAAAAGAAGTGAAAAATGGAAGTCTGCTCATTCTCAGCTGTACATTCAATTTTCAGCCTTATTAGATGTTGGCAGGCTGCATAATGTTGAGATGCATTAATATCTGGTAGTTTTAAACTGGAATAAGGTCTAATTTTCAAGTTTCAATATGTTTGAAGTTTTCAGAAGCCCAAAAAGCTTTTCTCAGCGAGAGAAGTGAAAAGTGGATGTCTGTTCATTCTCTCCTTTACATTCATTTTTCAGCCTTATTAGATGTTGGACAGCTCCGCATTGCTCAGATGCATTATATCTGGTTGTTTTTGAACTGGAATAAGGTCTACTTTTCAAATTTCAATATATTTGAAGTTTTCAGAGTCCAAAAACGCTTTATCTCAGCAAAATAAGTGAAAAATGGAAGTCTCCTCAGTCTCATCTGTACATTCATTTTTCAGCCTTATTAGATTTTGGCAGGCTGCAAAGTGCTGAGATGCATTATATCTGCTTGTTTTAAACTGGAATAAGGTCTAATTTTCAAGTTTCAATATGTTTGAAGTTTTCAGAAGCCAAAACTGCTGTATCTCAGCGAAATATGTGAAAAATGGATGCACTCACTATAGCATCATTTTATTTGAAGAGTTTATGGGCTGTATTTCAAAACTCCAGGAAAAATGAATTATATTATCTAGTCTGCTAATTTTTATGTAACATTCTGCGAAGACATCAAGACTTGAATTAATATTCATCTTCAAAATATTCAAATTTCAATACTTACAGTGATGGAAAAAAATCTCACTCCTTCATCATTTATTTTTTTGATGGTCAAACAAATGTAAATTAGACAAAGATAACACAAGTAAACACAAACTGAACCGTTGAACTGAAAGTGCTTATTATGTAGGGGAAATATTCACAGCAGCCTGACCTGGTGTGTGAACATGAGCTGCTGCCTTTAACTAGCTGAGTCATCCTTAACAGGAACATGACATATCTGTGGTCATCACAGTGTTGTGGAGGATCCAGACAAGATCATCGCTGTTACAATTATTCTAAGTATGACTTTGAAAATCTGATATTTTATGCAGGCATTTGTTGAGTTTAGAAAATTCTTGTTTGTTACTCCATCATTAAGGTTTTGTCTCTTGAGATCAGATAACATGATCAGAGTCACAGAGCGCCCTGAGTGCAGCGTCCAGAAATCTGAGTTTGCTTTTCATAAAACTGCCTTCTCTTGTGACACGAGAAGGCAGAAACCAGTCAATAAGCAATAAATCAATTAATCGCATGATCAATTAAAACGGGTCAATAATGTCCATTCTGATGATTAGTATTTTTTGATTTTGTTTACAATCCATAACAATCCATTTAATTTATGGTTTCGTTGGTTTGTTGCTTTTTATTTGTGGTTGCTGTGTTTTATTATTATATATTTAAAATATCTTCCAGTCCTTGTCTTCTTTACAAACGTTACTGGTCTCAGAGATTACCAACTTGTATTATTATGCCACTATCAACATATCAGTTGAAAATGATCTCAAAACAACAATATCATTTATCACATTAATTATTGGGACAAGCAGAATTTGTTATCGTCACAAGCCTGGACATTGGAATATTTTGCCAAACATGTTCAAGTTATAAAACATATGGCAAAAAATATGGCTATTAAATAAGCAGATCAGTTCCTCAAATAATTTGGTAAATAATTTGTTTCATGAATTGTCTGTTAGTTTGTGGTTTGGTCTGCTTGGTTTTAGCTGAGATTTGAATAATTACATATCAGACATGTTCAGACAGTTTAGTAAAATCTGTCAAATCAAACAAAACTGAGCCTGACCTGGGACTGCAGGTGGAAATTAGCATCATTTGCTTTAACCTGGTACCATGCATCTATCCTTTCAAAGAGTTAATGAAATGTCAAAGAGTTAATGAAATGTCCTTTTGTCAACAACAACAACAACATAAAAACAAGTTTATGTTTTTATGTTTTGTCAACTTTGAGAAAGTATTCATGTTGCATTTTGTGTTTATGTGTTACATTTCTCTGATGTGTAGATCTGTTTGACGTCCTGAAACATTTTCTTACGGCAAACAAAAGACCAATGAATCACGGCTGAATGTCTCTGTGAGTAAGATCCCGCTGGACATCAGGAGCTTTCATCTTGCGTTCCAGGGCTCGGAGTGGCAGATTGGTTTCCTGAATTCTTCAAATGCAGCATAAAGTAAATGAAGATAAAGAAACCTGCAAAACAAAAATGAGTAAAAATATGATCAGATATAAAGTAGTTACTGCATTAAATACTTTTTTACCCTGAAAATGTCTCAACTACAAATCCATGTCATTCACTCACATATAGAAGTTATACGCACTTAATGTCATATAGACATTGAAGATCACTTTATTGGAAGTTCAATGCTATGTGCTGCTATGTGTTGACCAAAACAGAGGAAAGCCATTGTAATAAGTTCAAACCTTGCAGAGAGTTCAGGATGCAGAAGGCGTAGAGGCCCGGAGCAGGAAGCTGACCCAAAGAGAAGAAGATCAGCCCCCAGGACAGGCCCAGCAGAACCATGAGGACCAGCAGCGTCACAATTTCTTTCCGGGCCACACGGCGCTCTCTCTGTCCATGCTGTTTGACCCAACGTTGAGCAAACAAATGTAGCTGGTTATTATACTCAGTCAAAAGATGAGTTTCCTTCCTTCCATGGATCCATCCATAAATGCATCCATATATTTATTCCTGACTAAAACGGTTTGATGTTGAGTCACCAGACCATCCCAAGTTTCTGAGTTTATAGTTGGCATAATGAACTGGGCACAAGATGGACCATGAAAAAATAAATAAACAAAACACAAAACATCTCTGCTGTACTGAACATTATTGAAAGCCTCATAGTTATTGCACCAAATATTGATTTCTGAACCCTTTCTGAGTTAAAACTTGAGTATTGTTGTTTCTACATATGAATTTGTTTTCTTTGCAAGTGTACAGTATATAGTATAAGCTGTATATTTTATGGCAAAAGCTTCTGATAATTGTTAGTTTTTTGCCACCTAACCTGGTGCACAAGCTAACATCAGCTAATGTGGTTAATATACTGATAAGGGTACTTGTCATATTGATCATGTTTCACATGTTGTGGTGTCATATAGTGTAGAGCTCTGGTCTTGGTCCTGACTTGGTCTTATAGTTAGCTAGTATCGACTACACTGTCCTCTGTTGTAACTGCATCAGAACACAGCAGGATGGCACATCTGACTGCAGATTGTTTAGTATCACATTGATAGGAGCCTCCCTTGTGCTGGTATAAAAATATATATAAATATAAATTCTGCTGTTATGTAACAATTACCTGTTTAGTAAAGTGGGTGCTCACAAACCATTTGATTGTCACTCCAAACATGATCACATTAAAGAGGAACATGATGCTGAACAGTCCCAGTGTTGTCCCCAGTTTCACTCTTTCATCGGTTATATAGCATCTACACAGACAAGAAGCACAGTCACAGAAGAAATTAGATTCTGTAAATATGAACATCAAGTGGATGGAAAAAATGTAGTAATATGTGTTCAGACAAAACGCATTTCTTAATTTAAAGAACACACAAAAGTACATGGAAATAAATTTTCAAACAACAAATTTAGTGCTGGACTAGATTTTACTGCACATATTCAGACGTTTACTTTACATTTCAGTTTCATTGGGTCTAGCTGACATCACAGGGGTTCGGCCATACAGGTTCTTGTCGATGATGACCACCACTGACACAATGACCGCTGGAAGACCTGAAACACAACAACTGGTACCTTAGCTTAAGGCTGCAGACATTAACTTTCAAATTCAGATGATGCCTCTCACCCCATCCCACCACGCTGAGTTTCAGCAGGTATCGCCTCACATAGACATTGAAGACTTTGACCAGAAGAAGGTAGAGGTGGAAGCCCTCCAAGCCCATCCAGGTGAAAGAGGCCAGCAAGGAGTAGTGAAGAAGAAGAGCCACATAGAGACAAAGCTCAGTGGAGGACGACGCTGCCGCCGCCTGGCTGGAGAGGAAGTGAACGTTGAGGAGGATCAGAGCGACTGCCAGGCTGATGTGGATCTTCTTGGAATCATCGGCTCTGAGTTTTCTGTCAGACATGGAGGATATTCTCACAAAGTGAGAAATTCTGAATCAGTTTCCTTGTTATAGTCACAAAAAAATGTGGTCACATAAAGTGGAGGATAAAAAGAAGAAATGATGACTAAATTAGTATTTGCATTGTGATTGAAGTAAGATAAATCAAATAAAGAACATCTGTAACAAGTTAAACAGGTGAAATGAAATGTCTGATCAGATAAAGAATAAAGTGATATGAATGCTTGTAAGAATGTAACCAATCATACAGGAACATTGCACCTGTTTGTGATGAAGAACAAAACAGTGACGACCAGAGCAAGCAGAGAGATACCACAACCGATGTAGGTGATGTAGAACAAGATCTCAGCATCTTTGGGTGAGAGGTTTACAGACACCTGAGGAGAAAATATACCCTGACATTCTGACATTGATATGCAGCACTTTAGTTTTTTTCAGGCATGTCAACAATTCTAAAATCTCTGAAATGAAATTGTTTTTGACTATAGGAAACAAAAACATTGACAGCAAATTTGCTTTTATTATAATTTTTGTGATTATTTGAATGTTTACTTTTTGGTAAATCAAGTGAAGCACGCAAAATTTATTTTAACACGAAAACATGTTTCACAATTGTAAATTGATTTTTTTAAGAAGAATGCGCACTGATTTTGGACATTGATTAAAAGTATTGTCAAATTATTTTGAGTGTCTTAAGAGTTTTTCTTGAACTGTTACTAGAATTGTTTGCTCCTGACAATATGAACTTTGCCAATTCTCTATTATCTTCATATTTTCAGCTTTTAAAACTGTAAGAAGAGCATTGAAGACATTGACTCAAGAAATAGCATTGAACTGCTTTTTGCTCTTGGGAGAAATGCCACAATGTTTCAGTTAAAATAAAAAGGGTATATTGAGTAACCACAGAATTAAAATGTTAACATTTGTTTGTGAATATATTTGATCTCTACTGATCTAATTGTCTTCATGTAGTGGTAACTTACATAATCAGACTAAGAAACAACAAATTAAATGTAAATAGTGGTAAAGATTCCAGACCTTACCATATGAAACAAACTGTTTTTAATAAATAATTTCACAAGGATATCAACAATCAGAATTTTTTTCATTTACTATTACCAAAAAATAAATCATGTCTTCTGATGACCACTGGTTCTTTTTCAATAAACTGATCTGATTCATTAAGCCTCTCTGCCTCTTCCTGCCATCTATTCAGACAGGAAGTATCTTTTTACTGTGGCAGGATGGCGCCACATTCAGGTATGTTTGTGTATGTGCAGCAATTTATGTAGGAAAGAGTGAATCTGCTTTCAGAAGCAAGTGTTATAAAGATAAATGCTGTATTTATTGACTATAACTATGGACTCTGAGCTACAAAGTGCTTTTAGTTTTGGATCAGTCTGTTATGGAATTGGGTCGAAATGAATATTCTACTCAAAGGTCATTAGATTTTTAAAAATATAAATATGATGAATCAAAGTGTGAAAAGTCTTAACAGTGTCAGTATAAGAAAAGAAAACACTAGTGCTGAAATGATTAACTCTTAGACTTCCTGTCTGTTTGATAATCATAATGTCACAATCATCTTCCACATTTAATAAAGTCTAATTTACTCACAATATGAGGGAATTATTATGAATGTGTGAAGATATTTGGCGTTAACTGATGTGATAAAATGAGAAACCTCCAAATGTCATTTTTATCAGGCTGAAGAAATCAATTTAGAACAGAAAGTCCATTCTTACCATAAGGACACCAAAGTACGTGAGATGACTGGAGAAACAGGTGACGTGAGTCTCATTATATTCCATATGGTCACAGGGTCTTGGAATGGTATCTGGTAGATCAGAGATTTATGATTACTGCTCATCAAGACCTCAGTCAGTTACTACATAGATAATTAATCATCTTTTATTCTGCTGCTCACCATTTTCTTTGGTATTTAGGTACACACATGTGATGTTCACCGTTTCCTATAATACAACATGCCTGTTTTAGATGTTCCCTTAATATTACAAAATGAAAGATGAAGTCTTTAAAATTTAAGTGCTACATGGTAACTAGCTACAATTCAATCAAAGACAGTGGTGTCCAAAGTGGGTCCTCGATGGCCGGCATCCTGCATGTTTTAATTCTCTCCCTGGTTTAACACACCTGGATCAAATGATGGATCATTAGAACGCTTAAGAAGAACTCTGACATGATGAGGAGGTTGTTACTACCATCAGGGAGAAAACTAAAACATTCAGGATGCCGGCCCTCCGGGACCCACTTTGGGCACCGCTGATCAAGGAGAAAACACAGTTACATTTATGTTTGCAGTGATACTGATTGTGATCTTGACTGGTTCCGTAAGTCCAGAAATGTCCATTCCATCGACACTCAGGCCAATGAGTGTTTGCTCGTACAGGTATTTTAAGCCTTCCCAATCATCCTGCAATACAAAATACACTCAGTTAATGGATGTGAATGTTTGTCCTGGACAGATATTAATATTCCATCTGTATTTCTGTCACTAAAACTAGCAGCACAACCAGTAATCTTTCTACAAAGCTCAGTGCCCACGCAGACAGATACTAGACTTGGGCTACGAATGTCACATTTCCCGTATCGAGTCACTGTTGAACCAGACACAATGTCAGATGTCTCATCTAGGCTGAGGAGAAAAAGAACTGGTCTGTTGATCAGTGGTTCAGAGTTCTCAAATGAAAGTAAATTCTGCATTTCATTTGGAAACCAGTTTGGTCTCAGAGTCTGGACAAAGAGTGAAGAGGAAGAGAATCCATGCTAGTTCAGGGAGCTTCCTGTGACTCATTTCACTGTATAGCGTTTGATAAACTCTTAGAATGTATTTCATTGTTTTGTGTCATTTTACTTGTTTTTAGCCTTTGTATTACTGATATATGTTGTCACTTCTGTTTGATGATCTTGATGAACACTTTGATGCAGCTACATACTGTTTGTAAAGATATATATATATATATATAAAATTTAAAATGCTTGGACAACAAATGAACCATTACTTGACAAAATTCCAAAATTTACTTTTATTCTTTAAAGTGTGGCAGGTGTAAAAAATCTTTTACATAAAACTAAGATTTTGAGGTCTATAACTATGCCAACTGCAGTAAACATAATCATAAGGTCAATATCAAATTTGACCTTCACTGCAAAACCTTTAATACAAAAAAACAGCACTGCAAAAGAACACCTAGTTTGTGTTTTGTTAGTCTTGGGGAACTGGTTTCTGACCTTCTCTGGAAGCTGAACTGACCAGAATGCAACTGTATCATTTGGTGTAAGTTTCAGCTCTTTGGGCAGGTGAGCTCGCAATTTTCGGTTGAGCAGATCGTCATCTACAGAACCCTGCAACAATGCAGAACATGAAAATAGTTTTGACATCATAATGAACTTTAATGAATAAAATTAGGTGCACTTATTCGCAATTCTGTACATTAAAAAATAACACTGGATCCTGTACTGAACAGATATTCTGACTGATTAAATCACCCTGAAGGGTTGCATCGCCACCACCAGCTTTCTGTAGCAATCAACAAGCTTCTGATACTCATCCAGTTGGATAAGAATACTCCTCTTGGCAGAAGCAGTAAAACTGATTTAAATTGATTAACTTCCTGAAATGAAATCTGCTTCTGCCCCTATACAAAAGCATAGTTTTAGAATAGGGTGAAATTTAGAAACCCCCTTTCAGAAGCTTAAACCTTTCCTGTACCTTACCACACCTTTCCAAAAAAAATCTTCCTCTTCTTGTTTATTTACTCTATGTTCATTGCATAAAGAATTATGCAAAACCCTAAACCCTAAATATTAGTTAATATAAAATAGTGTTAATAATAAATAATAAAATTATGAAGGAAGTCTGTCAGTGAAACACATCACATGACAATCTCATCACTCTATACATCTGAAAATACTTCTAGACAAAAATCAATTGCTCCACAAAACACCATTTGTACTACTTTCTTTCTTTTCATTAGTTTTCCTTGTGTTGCTATGAATTTGAGTGATAACCTTTAAATTAATCTGTAGATGGCATCATCACTTCCTTAAACAGAGCTCTGCTGTGTGACATCTTTGTTCTTCTTCTGCACATGCGGGTCACTCTGGGGTTGTGAACTATTCACACTAAAGTTTGATTCTGGTCACAATTACACTGGTATGATGAGCCAGGCCAAAATTTGGGATTTCGACAAAAGAATCAAAATTGAGCATCAAGACCTGCTGTGTGAATGTAATGGATGACTTTGTGGAAACCAGCCCTGAAGGCCCTTGAAGACCCCTGCACTAGGACATGAATTCATTATTTGAAAGATAAATATGTTTTATCCGTTTATCAGATTATCCAACCTGTGGTGGCCATTTATGTAATGTTTGCAACTTGTAATTTCTATTAATTTAGTTTTTTTATTTTTGGAAAGTTAGAATTAAGTCTGTAGTTAATTTGTATATTAGAATTGATTATGTTGGTAATTGGTTAGACCCTCTCATTAATTTAGGTAATAAAAACACACTGGGTGCTTAGTGGAGGCATTGTGTTGCAATTGTTTGGCAAATGATTTTTTGACCATTTCACTATCATTTCACTTTCCATTTGACCTGTTAGTTTGCACTTTTTTACTTGAAACGCCATGTTAAGTTTACTTTCATTTTCGACTAAGATGTAGGACATTTTTTGATATTTATTTTGTTGCTAATTTTATAAGAAATAAAGAATCTATTTTCGGAAACAAATGAAGAGGAAGTGCGTTCAAATCAAAATCCACCTGTTAACACACACGGCCTTAGTTGGAGTATTGGAAGCTAGAAGGCCACGACACAACCCCTCCCATAATTACAGATTCAGAGAATTTACCTTACCTCAGTGTCATTGAGATACATGTCTAGACCGTTGCCACTAGAGCCAGAAGGCTTATATAGGACAGCCATAGAATGACTGGCACTGATATGTGATGTTTGGTTCACTTTTGTTTTCAGCAAAACGTCCTCTAAGGTCTTAATTGCTCTAGGGGATAAAAAAATTAATAAAAATCTTACAGCGTTGCTGATACAGTTGAGAGATTTACATTAAGCAATTTTGAATGCAACACTTACTGGAGTTTGTCACATGCTTTATTTTTCGCTGCCAGACATTGGCTCACAGATTCCATGCAGCATTTGGTCAGACCTGTAGAGTTATTTGTCATATATTACCTTTTTGGGTAATATAAAATATCATACACACATATTGTGTGTGTGTTTGTAGGGGCGTGTGTGTGTGAGTGTATGCGTGTGTGTATATGTATATATGTATATATATATATATAATTTTAAATAGTGCATCTTACCATTAGATTTCTCATTAGATTTCTCACAAGCCTGTTCCTTTGGGGGACAGGCACCTTGAAGACATTTTCCAACATTTACATTTTAATGGAACATGAAAATTAATTGTCATATATTACTCTATTTAGCAAAACTCATCATACACATATGTCGTATATACATATAGAACAC
>CAEGAF010053472.1:0-14168 GCA_903067075.1 Micropoecilia bifurca
TCAAGTAATGAACCTTTTGGCAAAGCAAAGAGCTGGAAAGCTTCGTTGCTTCATGAGGCTTCATTTGCCCATCACTAACTCTGAGACCCAGGTTATGATGATGATGGTGATTTATTGAAAGGATCACAGTCCAGAACAGGCGGCACGGCAGGAAGAAGCACAGAGCTAATACCGGTAGCAACTGAAGAACTAAGACTGACAGTGCGAGCTAAGCTAACCAGGACTTCACAGTTCTACTGGCGCCGACAAATACCTGACGACAAACAACTGACGTAGACAGGGATTGACAATGACAAGGACCCTAGAGGAACACAGACAACAGGTGAGACTAAATACACATGGGGTAATCAAGGGAACGAGACACACCTGGGAGACAATCAATGGGGAAGAGGCAGAGATGGAGACTCACAGGGAACAGGATCACACAGAGAAAACTCAAAAATAAGCAGAATAACACGGATCGTGATAATGAAGAAGGTGAAAAGGGTTGAAAAAAAACACATCATGCTCTCGTCTAAAGAAATTCAGGATTAAATGAGAGCAAAACACAAAGGCCTTCAGACTCCTGATACTTAAACTACGAGTCATGATAAAATAATCAACTAATTTAGCTATCAATGGATTATTAATTGAAGTACACAGACTCAGATCAGAAAGTAAACAAAAACTTTAAAAGAGATGAATACATTTTGCATTTATATAGACAGACAGAACTAAGAGTGATGTAGTAATTCAATATGACTGAATGTAAATAAATAAAAAAAATGAGCATGCACATACAAATATGTTAAGCTAAAAATAATTTACAAATGTAATAAAAGAAAAAATGTATATCCTAATCCACATATGTTTTTGTTAAGTGTTAGGAGTTTGCTGTTTTTACTTTTGAGTGCTTGCATTAATAATCCACTACATTATTATCACCATATCAGTTGAAAACGATCTCAAAATGACAATAATATCATTTATCTTAATAATTTCTCGTGACTGGAGGAGCAGCAACCCTTAATGTTACCAGTCTGTTTGGTTTCCCGCTTTGCGCCACTCTTTCCCTCCCACTGCTTTCCAGAGAAGCTAAACGATCCAATGTCCAGCTTTACTGGTCTGGATGGTGTAAAAAGGTTCTCACACTAAAACACTGACGTCAGGTTTCAGGCCAGGTGTGGATTTGCTCTCAGTTTGCAGCTCAGCGTAATCAGAAAACATCAGCAGAATAAGTGAAACATCTGGAATCCAGTTCATTTAAATACCAGTCTGTTTTTGAGATGCTGAGCCCCAAATCTGGACTTTTTCACTCTTTTCTGTGGATGCTGTGACTCTTCCCACCCTCTCCGCTGAAAGCCGAGTCTCCTCCTCCTCATAATTCTTTCAGTCACATTCTTGGCTTTTGTCAGTTTGTTGGACTTTAATCAACAAAAGCAACAACTGTTTTCAATCACTTTCTGCGTTGTTGTATTTTTTTTTCATTTAAAACAACACAAATAACTGTTATCAAATATAAAATATATTCAGGAGAAAAAGCAAACAAACAAGGGAGACGAGGAAGAGGACTTTTTATTAAGTTAACTCGGATAACGTGTGATGTCTCTACAGGCGTGTCCGGAGAGGTGAAGATGGACAAGGTTGGAGACAGAGAGACGGACTTTGCCGTGTGGGACATGATGGATCCAGAGTCTGGAGAGTTTCAGGTAAAATTTCAGATGTTCGCTGTGATTAATGAGGCCATGAATCTGCAGCTGTGGTCAGGAAAAGGCAGCAGGACGTATTTCAAACTAGTTCTGGGTCTGATAGGACAACAATCAGAGGGATTGTTGGGCCTGTGAGGTAAAGACTAACTAGTGGCTGCAGCTACAGTAATAACAGTTTTTGAACTTCACGCTCTAGCAGTGTGTGAAGACTGGCCTTTTCATTCAGAATACCTAGGAAGCAAGTTGCTTATTAACTAAAAGGTGCATTTTAGCCCTAAGTCAGATAAACTATGGATCACTTTAAAAAACAGACTGAAGATTGGGAAGGTTTCAGTAGGAGTAACATTAAAGGTTGAACAGATGTAGATCTATGGGTTATGCCACACTTATTACTCAGATAATGATATTTTAGTCTTCTTATTTCTTCCTATTTTGATCTCCTTTCAGACGGAGATGTTTTAGGGCGTCCTGTCACTTTAAATCTAAAACAGTTGCTGCAGGCCCCGCCCCCAACTCAGTGTTTACATTCACACATAAAAATGGCTGCAAACAAACTCTTGCCTTTCCCATCAGCCATTGGTAAAACCAGCTGACCAAAGTTCCGCTTGGGTTGCTAGGTAACGGGGCTGGGCCTGGCTGGGGTTGCTAGGTAACGGGGCTGGGCCTGGCTTGGGTTGCTAGGTAACGGGGCTGGGCCTGGCTTGGGTTGCTAGGTAACGGGGCTGGGCCTGGCTGGGGTTGCTAGGTAACGGGGATGGGCCTGGCTGGGGTTGCTAGGTAACGAGGCTGGGCCTGTCTGGGGTTGCTAGGTAACGGGTCTGTGGAAGGCAACTTAAGTTAGAGGTTTTGAAACAGCTCATTTTCCAGACGGTAAAATAATATTAACTTGTCTGGTTGTTTTTTTTTTAAGCAGTTGGGTTGGTTGTTTATAGAAGGGGTTGAGACCCAAACTAAAAGAATAAATCACCAACTTTACACATGTTTTTCCTTCCAACATGTTCCACATAAGGTATGGTAATCTGTCATATTTGCAAGAACAAACCAATTTAATCCAAACACCTTGTTAATGTTTTAATTGAAATAAAACGTTAACTGCTCCATTTCTCTTCTTTCAGTGCAAATGGAAGTACAAAAAAACTTTCAAAATGTAAAATTTGCATAAGAATTTAGTCTAGTTTAGATAGAAACAATACCGTTTGTTTTTACAGTTTGCTGTTTATCTGCACCAACACCTATATTTATGTTGGTTTGACATTATTTAACTGAGGCCTGTAACGTTGGGGACCATTGTTAATGGTCTTTCAGAGTGTAACAGACAAACAGATTACTACATTTACCTTGTTTTTCTCCTCTATCAACACTGAGGTCTCTCAGCATTCAGATACAATCATCTTAACTGCTCTAGGTAAAAACAGGGCAATGACGGTCGATGCGATCTGCCAAATATGGTCGCGGTATGAGATTTAAAAACCAGACACTGTTTGTAGCCAAAGCAGTCATTTGCAATGCTGATATTGAACACACTGACACAATAATGATAAAAACATGTTTTGCACTAAGAATATTATTCCTTACAGAATTATTAATCACCCTGATGCTCTGTTTTCATACGATAACCGCTGACATCTTTCCACCCTGACATTGTCCTAATGATGCAAAACTAATGCACGAATGCTCCAGAACAGCTAATCATGGTCAGTAATGATAATGTAATCGTTGCTGTTGTGTTTTCTCAGGTAGTGTCTGTGTATCATGGCAGCAGCAAGTCGCTGGATACGAGTAATATTCGGTGGCCTGGAGGGAAGATACCCGTAGACATGCCAGAGTGCGGCTTCAGGAACGACCTGCCCACCTGCCTCGCACGTACGAACAGCACACATGCATGGAAATCTGACACAAATATTTACTTTAACCACATGTTTCATTGGCTTTTATCGAGTTTTTATGCGGTAGACCAACATAGTTGTGAGGCAAAGCTAAGAAGTGAAAGGAAAAGTTTGTTTTACGAATAAAAATCTGAAAGGAGCCCCATAAATTTGGTAGAAGCACAAACATATCCAAGTGTTTTGGGTTCACTGCAAAAACACAAAGCCAGTCCAAGTACAGATTATACTGTAAATATCTTTGTACAGTTGAAATAAGACAAAACTGGCATAAGTAACTCTTAAGCAAGATATTTTAAGTCAATAATTCCTTAATATTTTCCCATGTTAGAAGTAGAATAATCTGCCAATCGAATTATTACTTTTTTTTTTATAGTAAGGAGTTACTTAAACTAATATATCTTACTGAAAAGTTACTTTTAAGTTAGTTTTATCTTATTTCAAGTGTAAGATATTTCACTAGAAACTTTATCAAAATACTTGGTAAGATTTTATGTTTTTGCAGTGTTGTCTCTCTACCAGCTTTTCACATTTGCTCAATTTGTTGCTCAAGTTTCTTTGCAAAAGAGCTGAAACTCTTCAGTACAGCTGAAATGATTAATCGGATTAATTGTGATTATTCAATTATTGAAATAATCATTAACTGGACTCAAAAAAATCCCAATACCACATACTCAGAGCAGTAATTAATCCACATCTGTCAGATAAAATAATAGGTCCTTTAAGGTTTACGATCTTAATCTCTTAAAAATAGTTGTAAATATATTTCCAGGTACTTAATGACTGTAGCTGTGTTTAAAGACATGTCAGCGGGTTAAAACATTGTCTGCTTGCTTTACTTGAAAGCATCGTGTGGCTGCAGAACCGCAGTAAGATTCCCGTTTTCTTCATGCTGATCAGGCTGGTTTCCCTTCTCACCCACACAGGTACCGTTACGATGCACCAGATGGTTGCCATAGTGATCTGCTTCGTCTTTATCATCATCGTCACCATCACCGTCTTCATCTACAGGTGAGACTCATGGGCTCAGCGGATCCCTTTAGAAAATATAAGCTACTTTAAATATTGGGGGTCAATAAGATGCAGCAGCTGGTCAGGAATAATTTTAACAACTTTTATGGTTTATTTTTTGTATTTTTGACTGAGCTGGGAACCATTAATTTCACCACCAACTTTCTGGATTAGAATGAGAATCAGAAAGTTGAAGGGAAGCATTATATATTTTCTAGGCACATTCATAGTGCCATTTTATATCACAGTCAAGTAACAATGTTAACTTCAGTTATAAAGATGCTGTATGTCAAATGTGATTTGACCTTTTAGTTTGATGCCTTGAAATTGGGCCTCTGTCTCTTTAAGAAGTTCCTGCTCCTTCCATCACTTCGCCTTCAGGAAGTCGTCACATCACAGTTTCTCTGTTATGGCTTTAATATTGTTCAGGGTGATGTTAACAGAAAGAGAAGAATAAATGATTTTTGAGGAAAGAATCAAAACACTCCAGGTATGTTTTGGATGAGAGAATAACGTTTTAACATGGTATAAAACCCCAAAAAGTCGATTTTACAAAATAATGCCTCTTTAAAGCATTACATATATGTCAGCTACTCTGCTGAGTGATTCTTTTCTGTAATTAATCTTACAGATAACATGATATATTTTTAAAATATGTATTTTTGTTAATGCTAAAAAATGCCTCTTAGCGTTTTGCTTCACTGAAAATAAGAAATGCAAGGAACAGCAAACGTTGACAGATGGAAGAGCAAGCTGTCAGTGAAATCCTGAGACTGGCAGCAGAACCAAACAATCCCTTCTTCGTTTTGTTAATCAGGCACAGAGAAATGTGAAGATAAGGTGCAAACAGCCGCTCAAATGAGGCGTTTTAAAAAGCTTAATGATGAAAAAGGAAAACTTACAGGACTGAGCTTGGAAAGAATAACACCCAGTGGACTGCAGCTCAGAGAAACAGAAGAGTCCAGCTCTGAACTATGAACAATGAGGAGCTTAAATACTCGGGCCAGGTTGTTAGGTGACAAAAGGAACCAGAAATACTAATCACAGGAAATGCGGTGCAGCTGCGGCGAGAAGAATAGTGGCGGCACTGAGGGAGGAAAACTCCCGAACGCAGAGGAAGCTGAACTAACGCTCAACAAACCAATAAGAGAGAAAAACTGACTATAATCTAAGAAAAACTGACTCAAATCGGGTTGCTAGGTGCTGGAATTCGTTGCTAGGTAACAGGGCTGGACTTGGCTGTGGTTGCTAGGTAACGCCGCAGCGGTCTCAAATGTGGCTTAACATTCTGGAAGTTTTTAAAATGGCTTCTTTTCAATGCAACAAAAAACATTCACTTATTGCCAAAAAGTGTCTGTATTTGGTTTTTTTAGGCACTTGGGTTGTTTTATTTTATTTTGTTTTTTTTAAGCAAATGGAAATACAAAAACGTGCAAAACGTGATTTAAATTACCATGTTTCCAATGGAAATTTGTGTATTTTTTTGCCTGTTATATGACTAAAAAGAATGGTTCAAAATCTGAATTGGCACATCAAAACTGAAAGAAAACAGGAAATTAACATTTCCCAAGAAAAGCCTGATCAGTTGATCACTAGAAGTATTTTTACTAAAGAAGTATAATATAGTTTTATAGTCTTTCAAAATGTTAAAAAGAGGCACAATGAAAACATAGTTTTCTCACTCATGAAGTTATGTTTTTTGTTGGTGTTCATGAGATTAGTTTCTTCTTCTACTGAGCTGACAGGCGTAAACACAAGCTGCCTATACTGCCACCATCTGGTGGATCTGTGTTGCTTTGGTTTGATGGGTTACAAAGTGTCTGATATACAGTTTTTTGCTTCTGTTTTTAAAAAAAATGTCTAAGGTTTGCTTTGACTGTGACTGGAAACCCAACAACAAACACTTTTGCACATTGTCATGAGAGCTTTATGATGGTGACCTTTACTAAAGGTCGCCGTTCACAAAACTCAGAAACTCACCTTGGTTCTCACAAAGATACGGAAATAAAAACACATTTTTGTGGCAGTTCAATCTCTCACAGCACATCTCTCTCTCTCTCTTTTTCTCTCCATTTTATTTTGTATTTTTCTCTCCTGTCCTCTTTTAC
Source organism: Micropoecilia bifurca (assembly GCA_903067075.1). NCBI lineage: Eukaryota > Metazoa > Chordata > Actinopteri > Cyprinodontiformes > Poeciliidae > Micropoecilia > Micropoecilia bifurca. The sequence continues at coordinate 6,691 of CAEGAF010053472.1, forward strand.
TTCCTTTCTTTTTCACACATCCTCTTTCCTCTTCTCCCTCCTCTGTCGTTTTTCTGTCTTTCCTTGTGTCTGTCATTAATAGAGAGGTCACAGCGAGGCCCCGAGTCAGAGGGTGGAGAATAAACATTTAAAAAACAAGACTTAAAAGGATCGCAGCCTTTTGCTTTTTAACACTAAAATTGTTCTGACCTTTTTAAAAATGTCAGCAATTTTCATACAATTGCTAGAAGCTGAACTCATCTGCATGTTTTTATGTTTATGAAATACTAAATCCACTTTTCTTAATAAATTGAGACAAATTTACTTAGAAACATTACTTTTGTAACTATATTACCTTGACACGATGTGTGTTTGGGGTAGATAATTAATATTTTTGTTAACATTTATGCATCAGTTTGCAGTAATAAAACATTGTACGGTAACTGGAGAGAAGTGGGAATTAGTTTGAGGGATTTTATGGGCAAAACTTTACCAAAAATATTTTTTACTTGTGAATATAGCTTTGTAAAATTCTAGAATAAAATTTTGGAGATTTAGAAAAAATAGATTTATTTCTGTGCAGTTTGTGTCCATCTGATTAAATTTATAAAGCAGAAATTGATGTGAATCATTTAGCGGCACCTTGGCAAAGTAGTGAAGCCTCAAGCTGATTGGACAGAAAATCGACCAATCAGAAGAGAGACTTTTAGCTGCATTTAGCATCTGGCAGAAGAGTTTATTCATGCAGAATGTAGCTAAAAACCTTCACAGAAACCTTAGTTCAACAAACTGGCATTAAAACCTTGAGTAGATAAACAGAATAATAGTCACATTGAAGAAACAAAATAAAATTGTTAATGTAAATTGTTTCAGGGTAAATAACCCGATGAAGTAACTCTGTGTTTCTGTAGGTTTTGGATTTTTGGCAGCAGCGTTTTGGATGAACTGTTCTGCCAATAAAGACTCGATTCCAGATTTCTAATCTACTAAAAATAAAAGCGCACAGCTGCTTTTTGTTATCCTTTATTTTGAAGGCTGATATGGTAAAATACCTTCAGTGGATGTTAAAATTAGACATGAATTCTTTGGCTTCACTGAGTGTATTTAAACGCTAATCTCTTACTTTGCATTTTCGAACAAAAACATTGACTTTACTCAGATTTTGACCCACCCAGTCCACAGTCTTTATGGACGTACTGGTGCTAAAAGCTCAAAGAGACGTTCATAAACTTCATAAAACTGAATACAATATTTTTTACTACATCTTCAGATCAGTTTCTACAGTTCAGTTAAACCTAACTTTACTTTATTCACAATGATGCAAAGTACAAAATATTTTTGGTGCATTTTTGCCCCTTTAATTTCTCTAAATAGAGGAAAATGGTTTATGTATGAAAAAACTAATAATGCTTGTATTTAGTTATCCTGCTGTTTGTGTTTAATATCATTAATAAAGATGTCAAGCAATAAATCTGGGTTGTTTCTGAGTTCTTAGGTTAAAACAACACACTGTAAAACATTTGAAGTTGGTTTAACTTGAAAATTTAAATCAACAAGAAATTTAGTTTGTGTTTAACTCAGAAATTAAAGTTCATGAAGTTGATTTAACGAGAGACAAGTCGTCTAAACATTGTTTTTTAAGTTCATTAATCTTGAATTGTGAATTTTAACTTAATGCTGCAATTTAAACCAAATAATTATTTCACAATAAAAAGAAAATAAACTCCCCTCATCTAGTTAAAGAGCCACATTTCTCTGTTCTTTTACTCATAATATCAAGTTAAAATAAATACTTATTTTACTTCAGAATACTTAACAAACTAGAGTCTGATCAATCTAACTCACTTCCATCTCAGATACAAGAACATGCCGCTAAGCATTATGGGAAATGGTTCCCACTCCTGCCTTTTACTGCCTTTACTTCTGTTTTTTAAAAACTGTAGTTTATTCAACACTTGACAAAATTAATAAAACGTTAAAACAACGTAAATTTATTTTTCACAAACTCACATTTAGGTTCAAAATCTAAAACTCATTAATTTATTTGAAGATAGTCGACACAACTAAGTGCAGCTCAAATGTTTTACAGTGCAACAAATAATAAGTACACTGCAAAAACAAGTTTTTTGTCTTGTTTCTAGTGCAAATATCTCAGTACATTTGAAATATAACAAAACTGCTATTTTAGCAAGAAATAGGATATTTTCTTTTATCAGTAATTCCTGAGTATTGATTTAAAAAAGTAGTTTTACTGGGAGATTATTTAACTTATAGGAAAAATGTTTAGTTTTAGGTGAAATAATCTGCTAATAAAACTAGTACTTTTTAAATAAAAACAAGCTCCTATATCTTGCTGAAAAGCTACTTATAAGTTAAATTTGTTTTATTTAAAGTGTTCTAAGATATTTGCACTAAAATACCTGGAACAATTTTGTGTTTTTACAGTGTATTAATTTAATTATTGTGTAATTTGAGTGAATTTGGTGTCAATTTTTCCTTTTTTTTTGTGTTCTGGAAATTAACCGTCCTCTCCGCTCACATCCCAACGTTTAGTGGTTACCATGAGCCTTTCTTAGTCAGCAGTATCTTAACGCTGAAATGATCAGAACTTGCTTTGACCTCAAAAATCGTTTCTGTCTCGTCTCTCTGGTCAGCAGCTCTCCTGTCACCTCTCTCAGTGTTTCCCCTTGTTTTTAACACACACTAATACATCACCAGCTCTGCAAACACACGCACACACAGCTGTCCTCCTGTCTGTTGGATAGGAAGCTGAAGCTGGAGAACGAGCTGGTGGCCCAGCTGTGGAGAGTTTCCTGGGACGACATCCAGATGACCAACCTGGAGAAATCCCTGCGGAGAACCTGCAGCCGCCTCACCATGTCTCTGGTACAAAACAACATCAACGCTGTGGCTGTGTGTTCGTTTACAGAACCTAAACGTCCGGGTTCTGGTTCCTCTGACTGCGGTTCCACATGAAGCTTTTAGCACCTTATGTTGCCTGACGTTATTTATTATGGCTTTTATTTTGAAATGTTTATGCAGGACAGTCAGTAATGAGAAAATGAACCTAAATAAGTAATATTTTTTAATAACAAGAATAAAGTCGTTTTAATAAAATATGAGCGGCAGGTCCATATCATTCTTCTTTCAAAACAGAAATTAGTCACTTGCATAATAATTTAAAAGTCCTGCTGATCATATTTTGATGCTGAAGTATTTCAATATGTGTAAAATCAAATTATAACTTCTCTAGATTGTTGGAATGTTCAACATTCCTCATTTTAATCTTTTATTATTTTTCATAAAGTAGTTTTTATAAAAATATTACTTTATTCACATAATTATTATAACTTTATTCTAGTTAGATAAGCAATATTATCATATCTTTTGGACTTGACTCTTTTCTCATATTTATTATGACATTATTGTTATTTTAATATTAAAATCTTATTATTGTATGACTTTATTTTTATAGTTGAAGAAAGATCAAATTTTATTCTGGCTTTAATTCTTCGTCATACAAAACTGAAGTAAAACATTTTTTTTAAAAAAGTCTGTTTTTCTGTGCAGACAGTTGTAAGATAAAGATTTAATTAACATTTTAAATTTTGAGGATTTTTTTAATGTTAAAAATATTTGTAAATTTTTTTACTTAAACATTAAAATAAAATAATAATTCATCTCATTAGTACTATTATTATTATTATTATTATTATTAATAATAATAATAATATATACATATATATAATATTTGTTGTTATTACTATGTTTATTTATTTGGTCATATTTAAATTATTTTAATTTTGAACCTTTTTTCTTTTGCACATTACTGTTGAAACCTTTCTTTACATAAAACGGGTTTTGTTCCATATTTACTTTCAGGCATTTCAGATGAAATGTTTTACTTACCCTGATCATATTTATGGGGTTTTTTTTCTCCAGAAAGGATCAAACTTGGGTTCTCTGATGACCATGGAGGGAAACTTTCAGATCTACACTAAAACTGGATACTACAAGGTGTGTGAGAGTCTCAGCACATTAATCTGTAAATCTGCTGTAAATCTGCTGTGAGGGGATGAAGACGAGGATTTTCTTCCTCTCAGGGAAATCTGGCTGCCATCAAATATATCAACAAGAAGCGCATCGAGCTGACGAGGAAGGTTCTGTTCGAGCTCAAGCACGTAAGGATCCGCTCTGTTTTTAAACTGTCCTGGTTCCTCCAGGCGGCTTTGATGTGATTTCGGTCTCATGTCTTCTGCAGATGCGAGACGTTCATAACGAACACCTGACTCGTTTCATTGGCGCCTGCCTCGACCCGCCGAACATGTGCATCATCACAGAGTACTGCCCCAGAGGCAGCCTGCAGGTAGGACCCGCACACCTGCACACCGACCAGCCCGCTGGACTCAGACGCTTTTTACATTCAGCTCAAAACATAAAACATCTGAGTTTTTTAGCTTATATTTGCTGTCCAAAAGCAAATACATCAACATTTACAAGGATTTGGATCAACTCTTCAAACAGATTTAAATATTTTCCATTCTCAGTTTGTCAGTTTTTACTTTTTGAGCTGTTTAAACTGATGGGCGGCAACGTCTTTCCTCTATTTTTAGCTAAATTCTCTTTGGTTGGCTAAAAATTTGTCACATATTCAGATCAGATTAAATAACTCCAACTTTTATTCACTCATTTCAGTCTAATTGAACAAAAAATTGGCAAAAAATAAGAAAACAGATCAGGGATGTCTAAAGTGCGGTACATGGGCCTCTTGTGGGCCATGGGATGATTCTGTGCGGCCCTCAACAGGAGGTTGATGCAGATAGATTAACTTTTAATCTTTAAGGATGAGATTTTCCACAAGTAAATATTTCTTTTAATTGAACATTTTAGCTAAAACACAAATTATTTGACTGTTTTTAATCATAATTTTTACTTTATTTTAACTTCATTATATTACATACAGAAACTTACTCAGAAGCAGACTTGGCACCCAGGCGATAAAACGGGCAAAACACATTGTACATAATCTGCATATAGAAAAAAAAATTAAAATTAGAGCAGTGTACATCTTTCTGTTGTACAGATCTATGATGATTTACATATTGGCTTTTACTTAAAAATTTGTTTTGAATAACAATATTTCATATTGAGTTTCTTATTGTGCAGAAGAAAACAGAATCAATTGAAAATTATTTTTCCATTCTCAATTTAATAAAGAAAGTTTTGGCACTGCCTTCTGTGATGTCATCAGAGCCATGTGAGGGTTTTGGTACCTTTTGAAAAGTAATTTACAACAAAACAGCAGAACAAATTAAAAAAATTACCATGTCATGTTATTCTATTGTCCACGAGATACATCTGAGGCAATTTGACTGATTTTACAGAAAGTCTAGGTAGCAGCTTTAAAGGGTCGGGTTAGGAGACTTGATCTGGGCTCAAAAATGATCCAAAAAACAAAACAAAAGAAGGTTTTAAACTTTTCTTCTGCTCAAAGCTTTAAAACGTTACAGAATCGTCTCTGTGTCTGAATCACTGCGTTATTTTTACCCATCATCCTCCATGACCCACCATCAGCCTCTCAAACCTTCAGCTCTGCTGACGTCCTCTGCACAGCTACAGTTATCTCCCAACACTGTAACCTAGCAACCGGCCAGCTGGGTAACCTAGCAACAGCTGCTGTGGGCTGCGTGGGGTTTGGGTTGTTGCCAGATGACCGCTGAATTTAAGAGCGGACTGAGTTATTTTCTGCCCTGAAAGGACGGAGACGGGTTGTTTTTTTTTAGTGGAGGAACATCTGCAAAGAGGTTCATCGTCCTTCTGCAGATTTTCTCACTGAAACGACCTCAGAACGGTTTTACTGCGAGAAAAAAGTATCCGCACTGCAGAAAAGCTTCTCAGGTGAAGAAATATCTACAGTTTGAAGGTTCAGGATGAAATTTATTTCACTTGAAAGCAGGACTTTCTTGTGTTCAAACTGAAACCTTTTACTTTGAACAAGGGGAGAAATTATCAATCGTGATTAATTAATTATTTGAATAATCATCAAGTAATTTAGTAATTGATTTATTTTTGACTGGGCTCAGAAAAAAAGGTAATTTGCTAGAAGACCAACACACTCAGAGCAGTAATTAAAAAACTGTATACAATATATTTATATATTTTCCATTTAAAATATATATATAATGTTCTAAGAAAAACTTATCAAGTAGTTTTAGCTTCACCTGTTTCAAATTATGTAAAAAAAAAAACAAAAAAACACCCACAACACAGAGAGTTAGAACTTTGCAAAGTGCATAAATATAAATAGGCAAATGCAAATTAAATGCGTTTACAAAGCTTGTCTTTTTTTCTGAATACTAACATCCACACTTCTAAATTAGTTTCATTGACTCATGTTCTATCCTTTCTGTTATGGCAGCTGATTTTATCTATAATTCTTCTCTAAGTTTAAATCAAGACATTATTTATGCCAAAAATAGTAATATTAATTACTACTGAAACAATAAATCATGATTAATTGAAATAATTGTCAACAAATTTAGCAATTGTTTAATTGTTAACTGGAGTATAGAGACTCAAAATGAAGCCCATTTTCTGGAAGGACGACATGCTGACAGTTTGACACACAGCTGTACTTAAAGGAACTGAGTGATTCGAGTTGATGATAAAAGTGTTTTTCTGCTGATGGATCTTTTGCTACATATAATCAAACATTCACTAAAGGAACACTGTTACTGCATTCTAGGCAATTAAAGTTTATATTCTTATTTTAAAAATGAATTTAATTATTTGGTTATTAAATTTTTAATGAATTGTTAATGAAAATGTCGTAAATGGTTCATTGAATAATCTGCAGAATAGCCCCATTTTTCATCTGATTAATCGACTATTGTTCAAAATGAAGTTTCATTTTGAACAAAGCGTCTTCAAAGCGTCGTCTTTGCACAGATAAGCTGCAGGATATTTTAATTTTTTGGACTTTCAGACTTTTTCCTGCTCGCTCTCTGACTGCAGTGAGGCAGGAATAGCATCCCGTACTCCAGACACGACTCTGGTGCTGCTGCCGCAGCGTTGGGGGTGTGGGGGGGGCGGCGCTTGTTTAGCATGTCGGCGTCGTCTGTGGGGTTTTACCCGCTGGCTCAATGCCGACATGCCTAGCTGGGCCCCATATGGGGGAGAGGAGGGCTGACATATGGGTCCCATATGGGTTTGTCTGCGGGTTCCATTAGGGCTTTAGTGATGCAATAATCTCACGATACAATACACGATATTCTGCCCACAATATGATATATATCACGATATTCAGCAAACGATACAATTCAATAAACGTTTGCGATTTTCTGAAAGATTTTAGAGGGACAGAGTGATTTTGGTGACATTTTGTGACTGTTATAAAGTTGGATTGAATTAATTTAACTGAAAACTGATTCAAAGCACCAACTACACAATACCTGCTCTGGTTGGACACAGACTGAAAGTGGACAGCTGGACAAAATGAA